>LGRX02034327.1:0-19969 GCA_001247695.2 Cymbomonas tetramitiformis | reverse complement strand
AGCTGACTGTCTTGCCATCTACTAAACGGTGCAGCTGACCAGCCTGCGATCTACTAAACGGTGCAGCTGACCGGCCTGCCATCTACTAAACGGTGCAGCTGACTGTCCTGCCATCTGCTAAACGGTGCAGCTGACCAGCCTGCCATCTACTAAGCGGTGGCAGCTGACCGGCCTGCCATCTACTAAACGGTGCAGCTGACTGTCCTGCCATCTACTAAACGGTGCAGCTGACCGGCCTTCCATCTACTAAAGCGGAGTGCAGCTGACCAGCCACCGCACCATCTACTAGCGGATTGCAGCTGACTGTCCTGCCATCTACTAAACGGTGCGGCTTGTCCTGCCATCTCTGGGTGAGCTTGCCATCTACTAAACAGTGCAGCTGACCAGCCTGCCATCTACTAAGCGGTGCAGCTGACCGGCCTGCCATCTACTAAACGGTGCAGCTGACCGGCTTGCGCCATCTACTAAACGATTACGCTGACCAGCCTGCCATCTGCTAAACGGTGCAGCTGACCAGCCTGCTATCCCCTTTAAGCGGTGGAGCTGACTGACTGTCCTGCCATCTACTAAACGGTGCAGCTGACCGGCCTGCCATCTACTGAACGGTGCAGTTGACCAGCCTGCCATCTACTAAACGGTGCAGTAGAACAACCTGTCATGTACAAAGCGACGCCATATACTTTCAAGGAAATAACCGGCAACTGTTTCTTGTGCTGCATGGTTTTATCATCGTAGACTGCATTTCTTCTTTTCCAGAAAGTTCCGGGAATCGCACGGACCTCACAATTTAATTGTCAAGTGCTCTGCCACTGAGATATCTCCGCTGAGCTGTGCATCAAATGCCCGGTGCACGCCTCGTGGAGAATCCGATCTGAGCGTGGCTTGGCACCACGGTCGAGGATCGATGAAGCGATTTTCATTGGCCACAGTGCAGCTGGAGGTCTGGATATGATCGTCCCAATGGTGTGCAGATGCCTGGGCATGATTATCGCAACGGTTTGGCAGTACCTGGGCAAGACTGTCCCAACGAGGTCCCGGTGGTAGACACGGTGACATCAGCAGGGATATTGCCGCATAAACCTGGATTCTCGTATACGCGCCTGCTCTTTCACGTCCCAGCCGTCGTTTCATCAGCACCGGCGCAACACACTTTGGAAAATAGGGCACAGGTGTGGGGCCTGCACACAAAGCACATGCGGTAAACTGAAGCCTGCCCACCCACTATCCCGGTGGAGGAGAGAAACATGCAGGAACATACCGTGAGTGGCCATGACGCCGTAAAAACAAATGTGCACTCAGGATTTTATTTCAAATCCTAAAACCCTAAAACCCTAACCCTAAAAACGGTACAAACCCTTCACACGGATTTGATGAGGCGGACTATGCGACGTGGTGTGCTCATGCCAGGTGGCATGTGGGCGACATGGGGGATTGCCGGAGGGAGTCCAAGGAATTTTGGGGTTGCGGAATTGCGCAGCCTTCAACGTATCATGGAGAGGTGGAGGAACCCCTTTCATCAACCTCAGAGCGGTGCTTCTTGAAGATGCAGGAAGAAGGGCAGGGAGCTGGGGAACTGTGTGGAGGGGATGCATATGCTCACCGAGTCCCGCCTAGCTAAGAGCCCCTCTCGCACGGAGCAGGGGAGGCGGCCATTCTGACATCCTATCCGGGGCATGGTGACGAACGCTGAGGAGATGGGGGGTGGGGCTCTGCCGGAGCAAGCGCTTCAATTCTCAGGGTAAGGTGATGTTGGGTTGATGGCCGCAGGCGGGAAGGGGGCTCGACTCTTGGGCAAGGGGGCTGGAACGGGGGGTGCTTTTTGAATGGATGTTGCTGGTGGTGGGGAATGCGGACACACACGAGACTCCTCGGAGCCTGCGAGTTACCGGCAATTGTGACCAATCACAATTGGGAGCACGGCAACATGTGGTACTGCATCGTAAATTAAGTATGGGGGTTTGATAAAAAGTGGCATAAAATGCCTATATTTTTGGCCGAAAATTGGCCGGCTCATATTTTTGTGCGGCCCGGGGGCGAAAGCCCCTAAAGCCCGCTTTCGGCCCGGAGCGAGCTTCTGCGGCCCCGGGCCGGCCCGTCACGGTAAGACATCTACTCTGCCAGCCGCCCAGGAAGCAGCACTTTTCAAGCGCCGCCCACTGCCCTGGCACAGGTACAAGCCCGGTTGCGGTTGCTGTGGCCAGAGAAGTGTTCCCCTTCCGGAGGGACACACCCCAGCTTCCCCAATGCCAACTGCACCCAGCCATTAGCTTGCGCCGACCAGAGCTTTCCTCAATCGCACGGCGGCCTCCACTAGCTGCCCTGCACCCTCGAGCCCGTCACCGGGTGCTGCCCCCAACTGGCATCCCGCAGCTGCTACCAGTGCTGCAGGAGCCGCACACGCCAAAGCCACCCCCCCTGCGGGAATGGTGAGCCTCCTCCTGAGGCGCAAGTGTCCCCTCCCGGCGCCAGCCCACTCCCGCAGCCGCCCTGCTCCGCGCTGCCAGCCTCGGCCCGCACGCGCTTCTGCCTGCGCACCGCACACCTCACAGCCACGATGCGCTCCTACCATCCCTGGCGCCCTCTGCCTCTGCCGTGCCCCACCGCACTGCGCCCGCCGCACTGCAATATACGCCATCGGGTACTTACAGCCAAGTCATCCTCGTGAGCTCTCCCAGCTCCGTCGGCACCGTGCCCGTCAAGCTGTTATAGTGAAGCCACCTGCAAAGGCCCCGCCCAAGCACACCAAGCATTTCAGACCCGCGGCGCGCATCCCACCCGCGCATCTCGCTCCCTCACTCACCGCGCTCCCCCGCCCAGTCGCCTGCCGAGCAATGCGGCGCGCGCCTCCGATGACCGCATGTGACGCAGTGTCTCGTCATGCAGTTGCGCACAGCTTCCCTGCGCACCCATGCGCCATCATGTGTGCCGGCGGGCCCTCCACAACACCCCCCGCCAACACATCGTTTAGCTATAAGCGATGGAACTCAGCGACAGAGGCGATGGGGTCCGAGTGTTTTTGTTCGGCATACAGCAGGCATTATTTCTGTACCGTCCGATCTGATCATATCAGATCGAGGGACAGATTGTTACATTCTGACAGTGGCAGCGGCACCATCATAGACTTAGGACATGTATGACACGTCCGTGGCGCAGCTGCCATCATTCTAGCTAGCGTTTCAGAATAAAACCATCGGTGGGAAACATTCCGGCAACCAGTTGGAACGGTTCCAATCTGACTTCACTGCAACTCCTTAATTCGTTTAAGCTTGTAATTAATTTCGAACTTGGCGTCGTGACTCTAGCTCCACCTTCCACCAATATTTCTCCAGAATCCCAGACTCAGTTGGACCCCTCCCGATTGGAACACAAACTCTCTGCTTTAAAGCTGGGCGCTCCCGCAGACCCTGACTTGGTGGGATGTATTCTTCATGTTGCATCGCACGTTGACCCCGTGGTGGCGTATGCTCGTCGGGGCGACCTGTGAAAACCATCAGGGCTTCCGGCTCTTTTTGATGACGGGCTCGCAGGTTTCAGAAGGTTCTGACTCCCGTGCTCTGATTGACATCGAGGCTTGTTTAAAACCAGCGATTGTCGAGGAGATTCTTTCGTATGCTCACGGAATACGCGTTCGCCAACTGAGCGATACTGAAAACAGATGTCCAGGTCTCGTAGCTTCTGGATTGTGCGGCGAAAACCACCTACTTTTTTTGGTATAATAAGTCAATATTTGTGCAAAAACCCATCAAAACAATGACCCTCAAAAGAACTTCCAATTTAAAGCGAAGTTTTCAATTTAAAGCGACGATCGTTTCAGTGCTCCTATTCCACAGGGGTACGGAGCTTTGCCTCCTTCTGCATTGCCGGCAGACGGAGGAACTTCCAATTTAAAGCGAAGTTTTCAATTTACAGCGACGATCGTTTCAGTGCTCCTATTCCACAGGGGTACGGAGCTTTGCCTCCTTATGCATTGCCGGCAGACGGAGGAACTTCCTCGAGGAGATGCTCCCAGCTTCCTTGCTCCACGTAATGTTGCTGCCTGCCCTGCTGGATGGGATGGGATTGGCACAGGCTTCGAGGGCCAGCAGTGCAGCCTGCTTGGGCAGATAAATCTGCGGCAGCTTGGGCTCACATGCAGCAGCTCATCCCGACCATGGCGAGAGCACCCTGCCGCAGGCTCGGTCCTTGCAGGCGGCCATGCACGAGGTTGCGGTGGCGATGGGGAGGATTTCAGAGGCGAGGCGGACGGATGTGCAGCTGCCGCCGCAAAAATCAGATAGTGTGAAGAGGCTGAGCCACTACTACAGCAGCTCACAAACGCATCTCATCTCTGCTGCTGTGTTTCACTCCGTGGATAGGCTCTGGCTGCCTGGCAGCGTGTGGGTGTCTCGGCCGCCTCGGCTCCATTCAGTGACCTGCTGGAGCACTATTGGGCCAGGCCTCCCCAGGGCGGGCGTCTTGCTGGCCCCGGCCTTGGAGCTCAGCCCTGCCGAGTACCGGGCTGCGCTCCAGCATGTGCTTCACGCGGAGCAGCGCACTGCGGTACGGGGCTGGGCCCAAGCGGCGCGCACTCGCCGGCATGGGTGCGGCGGACCAGTAGCTCTGCTGTCACGGCAGCCGCTCTCAGGGCCGCCCGTCAAAGCACTCTGCGGGGGGTGACGCGACTCGATGTGGTGGCCGCACAGCATGCACTCCGCCACCGGGTGGACCTCTCGTGGCGGACTGACCCGAGGGAAGGCCTCATAGCGCAGAAGCATAATCATACACACATAGCAGCGCCTCTCACCCGACGGCTTTACGGCCCTTCGTGCGATCCTGCATCAGTGGCAGGGAGCGGCATTTCATTGGGCAGATACTACCGGCTGAGGCCGAGGTGTCAGCGCAGCCTGGATGGCACGCCTGATCGTGGACAAGGAGCTCCAGCCAGGCTGGCCCCCAGCACGCTGCTGCTACGGGCTGTGGGCCCGGCATGCGCAGCTGGGGCGCAAGTGCAGGCAGCTCAAGGAAATAGGCCAGGTATGGGCAAGATGCCTGCCTGAGGGGGTAGACACCCTCAAAGCATGCCATGCCCATGACAGTTGTCAGAATGCACATATCCACTGGCCTTCTCGTGCCGGCGCCAGCCCACTCCGACCGCCGGCACCAGCCCACTCCCGCCGCCGCCCTGCTCCGCGCTGCCATCCTCGGCCCGCGCACGCTTCTGCCTGCGCACCGCACACCTCCCAGCCACGATGCGCTCCCGCCCTCCAGGGTCGCCCTCTGCCTCTGCCGTGCCCCACCGCACTGCGCCCGCCGCACTGCAATATACGCCATCGGGTACTTACAGCGAAGTCATCCTCGTGAGCTCTCCCAGCTCCGTCGGCACCGTGCCCGTCAAGCTGTTATCGTGAAGCGTCCTGCAAAGGCCCCGCCCAAGCACACCAAGCATTTCAGACCCGCGGCGCGCACCCCACATCTCGCTCCCTCACTCACCGCGCTCCCCCGCCCAGTCGCCTGCTGAGCAATGCGGCGCGTGCCTCCGATGACCGCATGTGACGCAGTGTCTCGTCATGCAGTTGCGCACGGCTTTCCTGCGCACCCATGCGCCATCATGTGTGCCAGTGGGCCCTCCACAACACCCCCCGCCAACACATCGTTTAGCTATAAGCGATGGAACTCAGCGACCGAGGCGATGGGGTCCGAGTGTTTTTGTTCGGCATACAGCAGGCATTATTTCTGTACCGTCCGATCTGATCATATCAGATCGAGGGACAGATTGTTACATTCTGACAGTGGCAGCGGCACCATCATAGACTTAGGACATGTATGACACGTCCGTGGCACAGCTGCCATCATTCTAGCTAGCGTTTCAGAATGAAACCATCGGTGGGAAACATTCCGGCAACCAGTTGGAACGGTTCCAATCTGACTTCACTGCAACTCATTAATTTGTTTAAGCTTGGAATTAATTTCAACCTTGCTGTCATGACTCTAGCTCCACCTTCCACCAATATTTCTCCAGAATCCCAGACTCAGTTGGACCCCTCCCGATTGGAACACAAACTCTCTGCTTTCAAGCTGGGCGCTCCCGTAGACCCTGACTTGGTGGGATGTATTCTTCATTTTGCATCGCACGTTGACCCCGTGGTGGCGTATGCTCGTCGGGGCGACCCGTGCGAACCATCAGGGCTGCAGGCTTTTTTTGATGACGGTTTTGCAGGTTTCTGAGGGTTCTGACTCCCGTGCTCTGATTGACATCGAGGCTCCTTTAATACCAGCGATTGTCGAGGAGATTCTTTCGTATGCTTACGGAATATGCGTTCGCCAATTGCACGGTACGGAAGACAGATGTCCAGGTCGCGTAGCTTCTGGATTTTGCGGCAAAGCCGAGTGCTTTGCGCAGATCACTTCGGAGCCGGGTTCCAGTGCTTATGGGATATGCGGCCAGAAAATAGGCCGTATCAACAAAGCCTCTGCCCATATGCTCTACCGTACCCACGAGCGATTGCGCCAGAATAACTGCTTTTTCCAGTGTGATCTTCCATACCGCCAAGCGATTTCTTGAGAAGGTTCAGTGCCAAGTTTTGTTCGCTGTCGCGTTTGTGCGGCCGTGATAAATAAAGGTTCCTTGGACGAGTTCTTTGACCTGGGCAACTACGCGTTCGTCCGCGGTGATGCGAGCCGCCTTATCTGCACGGATTGCTTTCTGCCGTTCCCCGAACCTCTTATGACGTATCCCTCCCCGCGCAAGCAGTGGGAGAATGTTTCCTTTCTGGTGGTTCTGCCCTTTCATATCACACGGGAGAGTCACCAGGACCGCTTGCTGGAAACCTACAAGAGTTTCACGGGGCCCGCGCTGGCGTTTATGGGCGACTACGATGAGTTGATGCTACTACCCCTATAGTTCTGGCTCCTCAACAACGTCGCCTCATCCCAGATACGCACTCAGCTGTTGAGTACTTTGTCCGGGTACACGATCCCGCGTTCGCCCTTCGTCAAGCGGATCACAGGCGGTCAGTGAAGCCAGCAACTCTGAGGCGGGCTTCCCTCGAAGCAGTCCCGTGAGTGCTGTACTCTTAGAGCAGCTCGGTGCGGTACGGTCTGGTGGGCTTATTCTTCCCGCCCCGCTTGCCTTAGCTACACTCGTACACGTGGCAGCGACAGCATCCTCGGAACTTCACCCCGAGGTTCCCGCAAAGTATGTTCCGCCCGCGAGATTAGGGTGCACTTCCGCTCGTTTGCGTGCAACCTTTATTATCTTCGGATCTCGGACAATCGACGGCAGTCCCGGCCGCAATCGCGCAGCAGCCCTCCGATCGCGGTGACCTGCGAGTCGCAGTGGAGCGTGAAGCGGCGCTGCGCCGTTTCGGTGCTTCCGGCGCTCATGTTCAACCTTGTCTAGTCCCAGCTCTGCCGCTGAATTCTGCAGTTTATGCTGCGGTAATTGTGCCTACACCGAGTGCGATGCTGATTCCTCCCGCCCCTTGGCCGCCTGCGAGTGGAGGTAGCGCGCCAACCTTTGAGGGACTTCTGCACACCACAGAGGCCTCGCGCGGGCTGGAGAATCGTGTAACAGGTGCGGTTGACGGCCTTTCGTTGCGTGATCCGGCCAGTCCTTCATATCCCGGGCGTGAGACGTTAGAGACTTACTCCGGAAATAGCACGGACTCTGCGCTCAAGAAGCACATACAGCGTATTATGCATTCGGACACCCTGGGAGCGAGCGCCGATCCCCAATACACGCCTCTCCGTTCACCACGGTTTCGGACTTTCCTTGTACACCAGGTACTCCCATGCACTGCTCTCCCAGTGCAAGGCGAGTTTCCTTCACCTTTCAGACAAGGTGGTGCAGGACCTGAAAGCCATCTGCACAGTCATGAGGTTGTACAATGGCTGAAGGGTCCGCTTAAGTGGGAATGCGTTTCCACCGATGCCTCCACCGGAATTGGAATGGGGGCCGTGCTTGACAAACGCTGGTTCGCTGTCACCTGGGACCGGCTCAGGAGCCAGCCCCAGGAGATTTTCTTCCCTTTCAGACCTGGCTGCCCACAGTTTTCGGACATTGGATACCTCGAGTTGTTCAACCTCTACTGGGCTCTGGTCCTGTGAGGCAAGTACATCGAGGGTAAGTCTGTTGTCGTCCATATCGACAACAACTGTGTCATTGGTCAGTTAGAGAAGTGGTAGGGGCCTTCTGAGTACATCCCTTTGCTCAGACAGATTTTCTTCTTGTGTCTTCAGCACGACATCCGTCTGCTCCCGATTTATATCACCTCGAAGGACTATGTCTGTTCTGTCTTCCTTTCGAGGCGCCAGGTGGCAGAGTTCAAGAGGAGGTTCAGGGAGGACAGGCAGGTGTCTGCTTGGATCGATAACAAGGATTACTGGATGCTCCTGCCCAACTTGTGGGTACCTTTGGCCGTCCAGGTTGGGCCTTTCTCGGTGGACTGTTGTGTCTCTCGGCATGGCACCAACTCCTTCTGCAGAGTCGGTTGGACAATTCTGGAGGATGACGCCAGGGTTATGGACTTTCGGGGCCATAACGCCTGGGGAAATCTCCCTTTCTCCGATTTCCTTGCTATCCTCCAGAACATTCTGAGGTGCAAGACACGGCAGCAGAACGGCACCGCCGGAACCTTCTTGGTCCCTTGTTGGGAGGGGAACCCCGGCTACGAGCTGGAGAAATCCCTCCCGGAAGTGTTCAGGGATGCCCGCAGTATCCTGTTCACTGCCCTATTCCCTGAAGGGCGTGGTCGAACCTTTCGGGGGAAGACACGTTTTGCAGTGATGGTTGTCCACTGCCCCCCTGGCCCTGTGGACTGGACTGATTCCGAGCTGAATGGGGTTACTTGGTGAGCAGACAAAGTCCTGGACAGGGTGGAGGCCGCCACGGCCTCCCTCCAGGCTAAGTGTTTTGCTGTCAACACTCAGAACCACCGTCGCTTTGAATTGGAAGATGTCAGTTCTTCAAATTTTTTTGTTTTTTGTTTAAAATGCCTCCAAAATGGTCATGAGTGACCAGGATGTCGCTGGTTCATTTCCGGGTGCCCCGTATGGCCGTGTGTCGCTTGGATTGTATAGGGTTTCACGCCATATCGCACTAGTGATGTGACCAGTGCAATGTCATACCACACTAGTGGCGTCACTAGTGCGATATGCTTACACCAAAATCCCCGCTTTGTACGATGAGAAAAACGTCCAACATTAAAGCAACCTACTTTTTTTTGGTATAATAAGTCAATATTTGTGCAAAAACCATCAAAACAATGACCCTCAAAAGAACTTCCAATTTAAAGCGAAGTTTTCAATTTAAAGCGACGATCGTTTCAGTGCTCCTATTCCACAGGGGTACGGAGCTTTGCCTCCTTCTGCATTGCCGGCAGACGGAGGAACTTCCAATTTAAAGCGAAGTTTTCAATTTACAGCGACGATCGTTTCAGTGCTCCTATTCCACAGGGGTACGGAGCTTTGCCTCCTTCTGCATTGCCGGCAGACGGAGGAACTTCCTCGAGGAGATGCTCCCAGCTTCCTTGCTCCACGTAATGTTGCTGCCTGCCCTGCTGGATGGGATGGGATTGGCACAGGCTTCGAGGGCCAGCAGTGCAGCCTGCTTGGGCGGATATATCTGCGGCAGCTTGGGCTCACATGCAGCAGCTCATCCCGACCACGGCGAGAGCACCCTGCCGCAGGCTCGGTCCTTGCAGGCGGCCATGCACGAGGTTGCGGTGGCGATGGGGAGGATTTCAGAGGCGAGGCGGACGGATGTGCAGCTGCCGCCGCAAAAATCAGATAGTGTGAAGAGGCTGAGCCACTACTACAGCAGCTCACAAACGCATCTCATCTCTGCTGCTGTGTTTCACTCCGTGGATAGGCTCTGGCTGCCTGGCAGCGTGTGGGTGTCTCGGCCGCCTCGGCTCCATTCAGTGACCTGCTGGAGCACTATTGGGCCAGGCCTCCCCAGGGCGGGCGTCTTGCTGGCCCCGGCCTTGGAGCTCAGCCCTACCGAGTACCGGGCTGCGCTCCAGCATGTGCTTCAAGCGGAGCAGCGCACTGCGGTACGGGGCTGGGCCCAAGCGGCGCGCACTCGCCGGCATGGGTGCGGCGGACCAGTTGCTCTGCTGTCACGGCGGCCGCTCTCAGGGCCGCCCGTCAAAGCACTCTGCGGGGGGTGACGCGACTCGATGTGGTGGCCGCGCAGCATGCACTCCGCCACCGGGTGGACCTCTCGTGGCGGACTGACCCGAGGGAAGGCCTCATAGCGCAGAAGCATAATCATACACACATAGCAGCGCCTCTCACCCGACGGCTTTACGGCCCTTCGTGCGATCCTGCATCAGTGGCAGGGAGCGGCATTTCATTGGGCAGATACTACCGGCTGAGGCCGAGGTGTCAGCGCAGCCTGGATGGCACGCCTGATCGTGGACAAGGAGCTCCAGCCAGGCTGGCCCCCAGCACGCTGCTGCTACGGGCTGTGGGCCCGGCATGCGCAGCTGGGGCGCAAGTGCAGGCAGCTCAAGTGGGCAAGATGCCTGCCGGATAGGGTAGACACCCTCAAAGCATGCCATGCCCAAGGCAAATGCCAGAATGCACACATCCACTGGCCTTCTCGTGCCGGCGCCAGCCCACTCCGACCGCCAAAACCAGCCCACTCCCGCCGCCGCCCTGCTCCGCGCTGCCAGCCTCGGCCCGCGCACGCTTCTGCCTGCGCACCGCACACCTCCCAGCCACGATGCGCTCCCGCCCTCCCTGGCACCAGCCCACTCCCGCCGCCGCCCTGCTCCGCGCTGCCAGCCTCGGCCCGCACGCGCTTCTGCCTACGCACCGCACACCTCACCGCCACGATGCGCTCCCGCCCTCCAGGGTCGCCCTCTGCCTCTGCCGTGCCCCACCGCACTGCGCCCGCCGCACTGCAATATACGCCATCGGGTACTTACAGCGAAGTCATCCTCGTGAGCTCTCCCAGCTCCGTCGGCACCGTGCCCGTCAAGCTGATAGAGTGAAGCCACCTGCAAAGGCCCCGCCCAAGCACCCCAAGTGATTCAGACCCGCGGCGCGCACCCCACCCGCGCATCTCGCTCCCTCACTCACCGCGCTCCCCCGCCCAGTCGCCTGCCGAGCAATGCGACGCGCGCCTCCGATGACCGCATGTGATGCAGTGTCTCGTCATGCAGTTGCACACGGCTTCCCTGCGCACCCATACGCCATCATGTGTGCCGGCGGGCCCTCCACAACACCCCCCGCCAACACATCGTTTAGCTATAAGCGATGGAACTCAGCGACAGAGGCGATGGGTTCCAAGTGTTTTTGTTCGGCATACAGCAGGCATTATTTCTGTACCGTCCGATCTGATCATATCAGATCGAGGGACAGATTGTTACATTCTGACAGTGGCAGCGGTACCATCATAGACTTAGGACATGTATGACACGTCCGTGGCACATCTGCCATCATTCTAGCTAGCGTTTCAGAATAAAACTATCGGTGGGAAACATTCCGGCAATCAGTTGGAACGGTTCCAATCTGACTTCACTGCAACTCATTAATTCGTTTAAGCTTGGAATTAATGTCAACCTTGCCGTAATGGCTCTAGCTCCACCTTCCACCGGTATTTCTCCAGAATCCCAGACTCAGTTGGACCCCTCCCGATTGGAACACAAACTCTCTGCTTTCAAGCTGGGCGCTCCCGGAGACCCTGACTTGGTGGAATGTATTCTTCATTTTGCATCGCACGTTGACCCCGTGGTGGCGTCTGCTCGTCGGGGCGACCCGTGCGAACCATCAGGGCTTCCGGCTCTTTTTTGCGACGGTCTTGCACTGGGCCGTTTCGGTTCTCATGTTCAACCTTGTCTAGTCCCAGCTTTGCCGCTGAACTCCGCGGTTCCTGCTGCGGCTATTGTCCCTACACCGAGTGTGGCGATTCCTCCCGCCCCTTGGCCGCCTGCGAGTGGAAGCAGCGCGCCAACCTTTGAGGGACTTCTGCACGCCACAGGGGCCTCGCGCGGGTTGGAGGATCGGGATTTGGTTCGGATGGGGGCTGAGCCATTCACTACGGTTTCGGCGCGCCGCGAGAACCTGCGGAGCCTTGTGATGGAGACTCTCCCCACGATGGCCTTCCAGCGCGTGTTGGTACTCACGGGATTCTTGGGACACCCGAGTGCGCAGGGAGCTGGTTTATTTCCGGCTCCTCTGCAGTCCGGCGGGTCGCTGCCGCAGCTGCCGACGGCTTCGGATGGGCCGTCTTAGGCTCCGCGGCCCTGCCCGTTGTGCGACAGCCAGGAACACAGCTACTAAACTGGGACCTACGCTGAAACCTACACGCATACCGGACCGATCACCCGAGCTTGCAGCCGGGTGAAGAAAGTGGATGGAGTGAAGAAAAAGTGTGCGAAGAAGCATGCATTTCCCGGGCCTCTTATGTCCCGGTGTGAATACACGGCGGACTGCTGAGATCTCGGCAAGCCTATGGCAGATATTTGCAACGATGAGGCTTTCCCCATTCCCCGTCTGTCTGTGCACCGGCTTCTCTGATGGAGTTATCCGATAGCTCAGAGCCTGGTCAGGACTCTGTCTGTTTGGACACACGTGCTCAACCTACTACCCCTGCGACACCACTGTCAGCACCGTGCCTGTTACAACATCGTGCTGCAGCTTCTGAAGCATCTGCCTCTGCGGAGCCTTCCAATCAGACTACTCGTTCTCTTCACTCATTACTTTTACGAGAATTGCTCTATTGGTATGGCGCCCACGAGGGGTGTCCGGAGGGCACCCAGCTCTTTGACCCCTCCACGGACAGTGCTCGGGTGATTACTTTTACGAGAATTGCTCTATTGGTATGGCGCCCACGAGGGGTGTCCGGAGGGCACCCAGCTCTTTTGGCCCCTACACGGACAGTGCTCGGGTGGTTACTTTTACGAGAATTGCTCTATTGGTATGGCGCCCACGAGGGGTGTCCGGAGGGCACCCAGCTCTTTTGGCTTCTCTGACGGACAGTGCTCGGGTGGTTACTTTTACGAGAATTGCTCTATTGGTATGGCGCTCATGAGGGGTGCCCGGAGGGCACCCAGCGCTTTTGGCCCCTATACGGACTGTGCTCGGGTGGTTACTTTTACGAGAATTGCTCTATTGGTATGGCGCCCACGAGGGGTGTCCGGAGGGCACCCAGCTCTTTTGGCCCCTACACGGACAGTGCTCGGGTTGTTAAAAAGCAGCGACTTACACTTGGGCTTAGGCTATACTTTAATGCCGCTGGGTCTTCTTTAGCAGTTGGCCCCTGGTCGCTAGACACAACGGGGACTATTCCGCTGGGTCTTCTCTAGCAGTTGGCCCCTGGTTGCTAGAGACAACGGGGGACTATTCCGCTGAGTCTTCTCTTGCGGTTGGCCTAATTAGAAGCTAGAGACAACGGGGACTATTCCGCTGGGTCTTCTCTAGCAGTTGGCCCCTGGTCGCTAGAACCTTAAGGGACTATTCCGCTGGGTCTTCCGCTTTAGCAGCTGGCCGGGTTGCTAGAGACAACGGGGACGTGTCCCGCTAGGTCTTCTTTAGCAGCTGGCCCCGGGTTGCTAGAGACAAGCAGGGACTATTCCGCTGGGTCTTCTTTAGCAGTTGGCCCCTGGTCGCTAGGGCAGCGGGGACTATTCCGCTGGGTCTTCTCTAGCAGTTGGCCCCTGAGGTGGCTAGACACAAGGGGACTATTCAGCTGGGTCTTCTTTAGCAGTGGGCCCCTGGTCACTAGAGACAACGGGGACTATTCCGCTGGGTCTTCTCTAACAGTTGGCCCCTAGTTGCTAGAGACAAACGGGGTTTCTGTCCGCTGAGTCTTCTCTAGCAGTTGGCCCCTGGTCGCTGGAACAGCCACGAGGGGACTATTCCGCTGGGTCTTCTTTAGCAGTTGGCCCCGGGTTTGCTAGAGAAACGGGGGACTATTCCGCTGAGTCTTCTTTAGCAGTTGGCCTGGTTTGCTAGAGACAACGGGGACTATTCCGCTACAAGGTCTTCTTTAGCAGTGGAGCCCCTGGTTGCTAGAGACACGGGGGACTATTCAGCTGGGTCTTCTCTAGCAGTTGGCCCTGGTTGCTAGAGACAGCAGGGACTATTCCGCTGGAGTCTTCTCTAACCCGGTTGGCCCCTGGTCGCTAGACACAACGGGGACTATTCCGCTGGGTCTTCTCTAGCAGTTGGCCCCTGGTCACTAGAGACAACGGGGACTATTCCGCTGGGTCTTCTTTAGCAGTTGGCCCCTGGTCGCTAGAGACGAACGCTGGGGAGATGGGGGGTGGGGCTCTGCCGGAGCAAGCGCTCAGGCGAGGCGGACGGATGTGCAGCTGCCGCCGCAAATCAGATAGTGTGAAGAGGCTGAGCCACTACTACAGCAGCTCACAAACGCATCTCATCTCTGCTGCTGTGTTTCACTCCGTGGATAGGCTCTGGCTGCCTGGCAGCGTGTGGGTGTCTCGGCCGCCTCGGCTCCATTCAGTGACCTGCTGGAGCACTATTGGGCCAGGCCTCCCCAGGGCGGGCGTCTTGCTGGCCCCGGCCTTGGAGCTCAGCCCTACCGAGTACCGGGCTGCGCTCCAGCATGTGCTTCAAGCGGAGCAGCGCACTGCGGTACGGGGCTGGGCCCAAGCGGCGCGCACTCGCCGGCATGGGTGCGGCGGACCAGTTGCTCTGCTGTCACGGCGGCCGCTCTCAGGGCCGCCCGTCAAAGCACTCTGCGGGGGGTGACGCGACTCGATGTGGTGGCCGCGCAGCATGCACTCCGCCACCGGGTGGACCTCTCGTGGCGGACTGACCCGAGGGAAGGCCTCATAGCGCAGAAGCATAATCATACACACATAGCAGCGCCTCTCACCCGACGGCTTTACGGCCCTTCGTGCGATCCTGCATCAGTGGCAGGGAGCGGCATTTCATTGGGCAGATACTACCGGCTGAGGCCGAGGTGTCAGCGCAGCCTGGATGGCACGCCTGATCGTGGACAAGGAGCTCCAGCCAGGCTGGCCCCCAGCACTATACGACATCGGGTACTTACAGCATAGTCATCCTCGTGAGCTCTCCCAGCTCCGTCGGCACCGTGCCCGTCAACCTGTTAAGGGCAAGGTACCTGTGAGGGCCCCGCCCAAGCACCCAAAGTGATTCAGACCCGCGGCGCGCATCCCACCCGCGCATCTCGCTCCCTCACTCACCGCGCTCCCCCGCCCAGTCGCCTGCCGAGCAATGCGGCGCGCGCCTCCGATGACCGCATGTGATGCAGTGTCTCGTCATGCAGTTGCACACGGCTTCCCTGCGCACCCATGCGCCATCATGTGTGCCAGCGGGCCCCCCACAACACCCCCCGCCAACACATCGTTTAGCTATAAGCGATGGAAGTCAGCGACAGAGGCGATGGGTTCCAAGTGTTTTTGTTCGGCATACAGCAGGCATTATTTCTGTACCGTCCGATCTGATCATATCAGATCGAGGGACAGATTGTTACATTCTGACAGTGGCAGCGGTACCATCATAGACTTAGGACATGTATGACACGTCCGTGGCACATCTGCCATCATTCTAGCTAGCGCTTCAGAATGAAACCATCGGTGGGAAACATTCCGACAATCAGTTGGAACGGTTCCAATCCGACTTGACTGCAACTCCTTAATTCGTTGAAGGCTGTAACTAATTTCGACCTTGCCGGAATGGCTCTAGCTCCACCTTCCACCGGTATTTCTCCAGAATCCCACACTCAGTTGGACCCCTCCCGATTGGAACACAAACTCTCTGCTTTCAAGCTGGGCGCTCCCGCAGACCCTGACTTGGTGGAATGTATTCTTCATTTTGCGTCGCACATTGACCCCGTGGTGGCGTATGCTCGTCGGGGCGACCCGTGAAAACCATCAGGGCTTCCGGCTCTTTTTGATGACGGTTTTGCAGGTTTCTGAGGGTTCTGACTTCCGTGCTTTGATTGACATCGAGGCTCCTTTAATACCAGCGATTGTCAAGGAGATTTGTTCGTATGCTTACGGAATACGCGTTCGCCGGATTGCCGAGGAGATTCGGTCGTATGCTTACGGAATGCGCGATACTGAAAACAGATGTCCAGGTCGCATAGCTTCTGGATTTTGCGGCAAAGCCGAGTGTTTCCTTTCTGGTGTTTCTGCCCTTTCAGATCACACGGGAGAGTCACCAAGCGTATTGCCGCTTGCTGGAAACCTACAAGAGTTTCACGGGGCCTGCGCTGGCGTTTATGGGCGACTACGATGAGTTAGCGGACGAAGACTTTGGTATCTCGACTGATGCTACTACCCCTATAGTTTTGGCTCCTCAACAACGTCGCCTCGTCGAGTTGCGCAATCAGCTGTGAGTACTTTGTCCGGGTACACGATCCCGCGTTCGCCCTTCGTCAGGCGGATCACAGGCGGTCAGTGAAGCCAGCAACTCTGAGGCGGGCTTCCCGCGAGGCAGTCCCGTGCGTGCTGATCTCTTAGCGCAGCTCAGTGCGGTACGGTCTGGTGGGCTTCCTCTTCCCGCCCTGCTTGCGTTAGCTGCACCCGTACACGTGGCAGCGACAGCATCCTCGGAACTTCACCCTGAGGTTCCCCGGAAGGGGGTGGTCGAACCTTCTTGGGGAAGACCAGTTTTCCAGCGATGGTTGTCCACTGCCCTCCTGGCCCTGTGGACTGGACTGATTCCGAGCTCACTGGGGTTACTTGGTGAGCAGACGAAGTCCTGGACAGGGTGGAGGCCGCCACGGCCTCCCTCCAGGCTGAGTGTTTTCCTGTCAACACTCGGAACGACCGTCGCTTTAAATCGGAAGATGTCACGTCTGCCATTTTTTCCCCGTTTTTGTTTAAAATGCCTCCAAAATGGTCATGTGTGACCAGGATGTTGCTGGTTCATTGCCGGGTGCCCCGTACGGCCGCGTGTCGCTTGGATTGTATAGGGTTTCATGTCATATCGCACTAGTGATGTGACCAGTGCGATGTCAAACCGCACTAGTAGCGTCACTAGTACGATATGATTACATCTAAATCCCTGCTTTGTACGATGAGAAAAACGTCCAAAATTAAAACCACCTACTTTTTTTGGTATAATAAGTCAATATTTGTGCAAAAACCCATCAAAACAATGACCCTCAAAAGAACTTCCAATTTAAAGCGAAGTTTTCAATTTAAAGCGACGATCGTTTCAGTGCTCCTATTCCACAGGGGTACGGAGCTTTGTCTCCTTCTGCATTGCCGGCAGACGGAGGAACTTCCAATTTAAAGCGAAGTTTTCAATTTACAGCGACGGTCGTTTCAGTGCTCCTATTCCACAGGGGTACGGAGCTTTGCCTCCTTCTGCATTGCCGGCAGACGGAGGAACTTCCTCGAGGAGATGCTCCCAGCTTCCTTGCTCCACGTAATGTTGCTACCTGTCCTGCTGGATGGGATGGGATTGGCACAGGCTTCGTGGGCCAGCAGTGCAGCCTGCTTGGGCGGATATATCTGTGACAGCTTGCTTGGGCTGCGCTCCAGCATGTGCTTCACGCGGAGCAGCGCACTGCGGTACGGGGCTGGGCCCAAGCGGCGCGCACTCGCCGGCATGGGTGCGGCGGACCAGTAGCTCTGCTGTCACGGCGGCCGCTCTCAGGGCCGCCCGTCAAAGCACTCTGCAAGGTGGGACGCGACTCCATGTGCTGGCAGCATGCACTCCGCCACCGGGTGGACCTCTCGTGGCGGACTGACCCGAGGGAAGGCCTCATAGCGCAGAAGCATAATTATACACGCATAGCAGCGCCTCTCACCCGACGGCTGTACGGCCCTTCGTGCGATCCTGCATCAGTGGCAGGGAGCGGCATTTCATTGGGCAGATACTACCGGCTGAGGCCGAGGTGTCAGCGCAGCCTGGATGGCACGCCTGATCGTGGACAGGGAGCTCCAGCCAGGCTGGCCCCCAGCACGCTGCTGCTACGGGCTGTGGGCCCGGCATGCGCAGCTGGGGCGCAAGTGCAGGCAGCTCAAGGAAATATGCCAGGTATGGGAAAGATGCCTGCCGGATGGGGGAGACACTATTACAGCATGCCATGCCCAGCAGTTGTCAGAATGCACACATCCACCGGCCATCTCGTGCCCCCGCCAGCCCACTCCGACCGCCAAAACTAGCCCACTCCCGCCGCCGCCCTGCTCCGCGCTGCCAGCCTCGGCCCGCACGCGCTTCTGCCTGCGCACCGCACACCGCACCGCCACGATGCGCTCCCCCCTCCCGGGCGCCCTCTGCCTCTGCCGTGCCCCACCGCACTGCGCCCGCCGCACTGCAATATACGACATCGGGTACTTACATGTCGGACATCCCCGTGAGCTCTCCCAGCTCCGTCGGCACCGTGCCCGTCAACCTGTTATAGCAAAGGGTCCTGTGAGGGCCCCGCCCAAGCACCCCAAGTGATTCAGACCCGCGGCGCGCACCCCACCCGCGCATCTCGCTCCCTCACTCACCGCGCTCCCCCGCCCAGTCGCCTGCCGAGCAATGCGGCGCGCGCCTCCGATGACCGCATGTGACGCAGTGTCTCGTCATGCAGTTGCGCACGGCTTCCCTGCGCACCCATGCGCCATCATGTGTGCCGGCGGGCCCCCCACAACACCCCCCGCCAACACTTCTGTACGGCCCTTCGAGCTCACTGGGGTTACTTGGTGAGCAGACGAAGCCCTGGACAGGGTGGAGGCCGCCACGGCCTCCCTCCAGGCTGAGTGTTTTGTTGTCAACACTCGGAACGACCGTTGCTTTAAATTGGAAGATGTCATTTTTTGGGGGGGGGTCCCGTTTTTGTTCAAAATGCCTCCAAAATGGTCATGAGAGACCAGAATGCCGTTGGTTTATTGCCGGGTGCCCTGTACGGCCGTGTGTTGCTTGGATTGTATATAGGGTTTCATGCCATATCGCACTAGTGATGTGACTAGTGCAATGCCATGCCACACTAGTGGCGTCACTAGTACGATATGATTATACCTAAAACCCCGCTTTGTACGATGAGAAAAACGTCCAAAATCAAAACCACCTAATTTTTTTTGGTATAATAAGTCAATATTTGTGCAAAAACCCATCAAAACAATGACCCTCAAAAGAACTTCCAATTTAAAGCGAAGTTTTCAATTTAAAGCGACGATCGTTTCAGTGCTCCTATTCCACAGGGGTACGGAGCTTTGCCTCCTTCTGCATTGCCGGCAGACGGAGGAACTTCCAATTTAAAGCGAAGTTTTCAATTTACAGCGACGATCGTTTCAGTGCTCCTATTCCACAGGGGTACGGAGCTTTGCCTCCTTATGCATTGCCGGCAGACGGAGGAACTTCCAATTTAAAGCGAAGTTTTCAATTTAAGCGACGATCGTTTCAGTGCTCCTATTCCACAGGGGTACGGAGCTTTGCCTCCTTATGCATTGCCGGCAGACGGAGGAACTTCCAATTTAAAGCGAAGTTTTCAATTTAAAGCGACGATCGTTTCAGTGCTCCTATTCCACAGGGGTACGGAGCTTTGCCTCCTTATGCATTGCCGGCAGACGGAGGAACTTCCTCGAGGAGATGCTCCCAGCTTCAGACGAGGTCTTGGAAAAGTGGTTTGTGTTCATGATAACTGACCAGTTGGTCAAGCCATCCACCGCCAAGAAGTACACTTCTGGTGTACGTGCCCTCCACCTCCAGCTCAAGTTTGGGTGGACTCCTCTTCGGGAGAGGTGGCCGGTCTGGGCAGCTTTGCAGGGCTGCAGGAAGAGGTGGAACAACCCCCTCCAAGCAGGTGATGCCCATTGGTTTTTATGAGCTGCTTCTGATGCAGATGATGGTGGACCCGAACAACTTCAACGAGCTGACAATGTTCGACACCAAAGTCACGGCCTTCTTCTTCCGGAAGGACAACGTCTCCGTCGACAAGGCCGATGCCGGCCCCGGTTTGGGACCCGATGGCCCCCTGTTTTGCACTCAGGATGCCGATCCGGGTTTGGGACCCGATAGTCCCCTGTTTTGCACTCAGGATGCCGATCCGGGT
>LGRX02034326.1:0-41927 GCA_001247695.2 Cymbomonas tetramitiformis | reverse complement strand
CAGCCCCCCATGCCACATGACCCCGATGAGAGGCAGGCCCCCATCCGATGAGAGGTGACCCTGATGATAGGGGACCCCAGCAAGACAAAATCGTGGACGATCTGTTCAAGCAGTGCAATCTCCCAGACGAGATGATGGAATGTCACCTCCGAGCAGGTGACATGCTCTGTGCCTCCGCAAAGCACTGCATTGCCATCGTATCCGCTCTCCTCGCACAGCTGCCTCGCATCAAGAGAGCCACAGGCACCCCCCCTCGCCCAACCCCACCACTCAATTCCGTGTCAATTGGTGCCTGCAGAATTTTCGCGGTCGTAAAAACTTGGCACCGATCGAGCTGAGCCCTGAGACGCAGACTATGACAGTGCCACCTGTGATATTGGCATATTGTTTGCGACCTCCCCAGCGTGTGAGTGACGTTGACGTCCCAAGTCAATGAGGAATTACTTCACAAACTTACACTATACACCGTCTTAACTCTACTTTTTCAATTTCTTGAAGGCAACAAGCATTTTGCAAAGACTGTATACATAGAGCTTCCCTTACATTCACAATCACACCGTGAGCAAGGGCCTGATGCGAGTGTGCATGATGGTGACAAGAAACAAAATGTGCTTGAGAAGTTGGGCTGTGTTTTCTCCGCCCGACCGAAGTAAAGTCAGTATCATGAATACTCCCAACCAGCACCTCGAGGGTTCAACCCACACTTTCTCAAGTTAAGTTACAAGATGCAGTCAGTGATCCCCGAGCCTCTGAAAGTGGTTTGAGCTGCCGCGACCTTTACTGCATCTTCGTGGCCGATACCTTTTTTTTTGTCAACCTCGCCACGTGTACAACCGTGGACCTGACTAACACGCACCGCTCTTCAAGGGGTCTACTCGCTGCCGTGTAACCCTCACACAATGCTTTGGCTCAGATCCGGACTTGGCACTCATGTTCTCCGCTGTCCCTCTCCTGTCGAATGCTCCGAGAGGCGCTGCTCACAGAGGCCACTCTCCCCTTTCACTCCAGCGCAATCTCTGGACCGTTTTGGCATATTCTTCCTCGCGAGCTCGCTTGAGCCGCTTCCTCCGCGGCGCTGCACGGAGCTCTTCTCTTGCGTCAAGTTTATTTCACCCAACCCTGGTCGTCTATGTCTCCTCTCCTCTTCTCTCTCTGTCCTCCGCAAGCAGCTCCTTCACCCATGAGCGTTTTCACAGCTCCCGTGCGCATCTAACTTCTATCCCAGCCTCCGCACATCGTCATGCCTTCCTCCTTGCACCCCCGACGCGCCTCTCAGCACCGCACTCCCGCGGAGGCCGCACACAATCTAAAGCCCCCATTCCTAGAAGCTTCCTCGCCTCGTTCCCTTGTGTCGCGCTGGTGGTATCGCGAGCGCTCCAGCCCTCAAGCGGCCCTGAGCCTGAGGAACTGTACCCATCACGCAAACGACCCCCGCACGAGCTTTGTATACAACCCATCCCCTCCCCTAACTTCCTGGAACCATCGACGGTGAGATAGGAAGGGCGACGGCCGCGAGGGCTCTGTCACGTACCTGCAGGCTGGCCACGGACCGGGCGCTGCGCCCCACCCGGCCCGAATTCGCCACTTCCTCCGCCGTGCACAACTCCGCCCCACCGTTGGTGGTGCATGCCCTCCCAAACTCGCAGAGATATGCTCTTTGCAGGACGCAGGCGGTGTCCGCAGCACAGTGTGCGGCTTGCGGAGCCACGTAGGCGCCCTGGCAGACCACGAACTCGTCGCCCCCTGGGCAGTGCAGTGGGCACTGGGTGTCGTCGTCCGCGCAGTGCATCTCCTGGGCGCAGGGTATGCAGGGAGTGCTGTTGGAGAGGCTCAGGTAACCCTCAGGGCACCTCAGGCAGCGCTGCCACGGGTCGGTGCCGGCGAGCTCCTCCCCAACACGGCAGTACCGCAGAGGGATCACGGTGATATTGGACGCCACTTTGGAGGGATACAACCCCCCCAGGTCAGACTCGAAGAACACCTGCACCGGCGTCACCAAATCCATGCCTTGAACTCGCTCAGCCTTCAGGAACGCGCCACGTGGTTTCCGTGCTATGAAATACAGTCGAGGACACTGCATGTATCCCGTCTAGTGATCACACGTCGAAGGAGTTGATGGCTTAAATATGGGATAATAAGCTGCAGCATGGCATAGTGCCTGTGACGTGCAGCATTTCTTTTTGGGGGTCCGGCTTCTCTGCCCGCGTGTTGTTTTTTCCCGGACCACGACGTGGGGTGCCCTCAGACCTGCGTTCCGTGACGTGGGATACCCTGTGACCTGCGGGCGGAGGTTGACATGCTTAGAGCATGGGGCGAAGTGGACTTTTGATGCACGTCATCGTAACATCCTTTTTGTGATCCGTGCCAGGAGCAAAATGATCGGCACGTGGCGGCGAGCAATGCGGGCGGATACTGATACGGCGTGTGGGGGTCCGGAGACAAGCATGAGCAAGTCCACGTGCACGGGCCTTGCAGGGGCTGGAGGCCGCACCCCGCCACCATCGACAGCAGAGGACGACGCGCATGCCACCCATTGCACTCACTCAGCAGAGTTCTGAGGGTCGTTGGATTTCGCCCACCATGTTGTGCTGAGGTACGTTGGATTCTGCGCACCGCATCGGGCTGAGGGATGCAGGATTCTGTACGCCAGCTTTATGCCAAGGGGCGCGAACGTGGGGCGCAGCTTCCTCGCACCTCGCAGCGCGTGCCCGGGTTGCCCTTCAGCATCAGCTCGGTGTCCCCGGGAAAGCTGGCCACGCCGTTCACCACTTGAAGCCTCACGGAACCTTCCTGCAGAGAGCATGCGCTCGGGTTGGCGAACCGCAGCTCTACGAAGGAGCTCTGATCGACGGTCACAACTTCGCGGTTCGCGTCCACGATCCGCACCGCGATGGTGTGCACAATCTTGGCATGGCCTGTCTCCTCGCTCTGCAGCGGGTCCACCTGTGCTCCATCGTCCCAAACCCACAAGCGCCCGCCACGCTCTTCTACCTGGTCATACCGCCAGGCGGCACACGCACGTGTGCGGCCAGCGTGCCACCGCCCACACAGTGTGTATGCCACCTGGCGCTGCCACGTGGAGAACTAGTGCGGCTGTCTCCGCAGAAAGAGCTCCGTCGATTGTGATATTGCATGAGATCAAAAGGCAACCGAGCGCAGAGGTCCACATGCCCACACTTCTGTTGAAAGCAAGATGGAGGCTTGGTGTTTGGGTTATCTCCGTATCCCAGCCGCCCCGTGGCGGCAGCTCTCGTGCAAGCCCGCCGCGCCTGCAGCACACGCTCGGCAGGACAGATGCGGCACGGGAGAGCTTTGCGAGCTCACCTCCAGGTACTGCGCCGGTGTGGCCCACCCCTCCGGATCCTCATATGCCGCGCGATTGCTCTCATGAGCCACGTCGCACTCCACACAGCGCGGCGCGTCACCTTGTGACGGATCCGACGGCTGCCAGAAGCCGAAAGCGCCCCCCTGGGCAGCGTAGTTCCCGCGGGCGCTCAGGTTATGAAGGTGAGTCGAATTCAAGCCGGCAGACCCCTCCGCAGCGGTGGTCAGGTATATCACCCCACCGCTGCCCTCCGTCCCATCCTTCCCCGATGCCCGGTTCAGCCGGAAACTGCTATTGGTCAGGTGCGTGCTCTGCCCATTCAGCTCGATGTACAGGCAGCCGCCCTGGCGCACGGCGTGATTGCCTTCACAGCGTGAGCGCGCCACTTGCAGATGCCCAGCCGAGTGCATGGCGCCCCCCACCTCGGCGCTGCCATTCACCAGCTGGCAGTCCGTCAGCACCGCGGTGCAACCCTGCAAGGCGTGCCAACCGCAACCCAACCGCTCAGCGCTTCGGCCCAGGTCTTCGAGACGGCGCACTGCCTCACCGGTGGCATAGCAGTAGGGCCTTCGTGCACATGACGCTGCGGTCAGCGGCGCTGAGTCTCGCACCTGGTGGACGAACAGAGCTGCGCCACGTGGCGCAGTGTGATTGATGATCTTGGTGGCAGAAACGGTCACTGAGGAGTTTGTATTCACGTAGATGGCCGACCCCACGTTATGCTCGAAGTGGCTCTCGGAAACCTGGCGCCACGCATACGACGCGGCTCAATCGCTCAGCTGCGGCTGTCTGCGTGCACCCCCTTCATTCCCTTCCAGGTGCGTGGTCACTCGCAAGAGTCGCAGGCGCAGCGAGGAGGTGCACTCACCACCGCCTGCGCTGCCTCCAAGTGTAGCACCGTCGTCGTGTTGTACGCTTCATTCACCACGCCACGCCTGAGGCTGGTGCTCAGCCCTTTGCTATGAGACAAGAGCACGGAGGCCAAGGTGATGTTAATGGCTTCCTGCAAGTGCACGGCACTGCCTACCTCTGCCATGTTTTCGAGGAAGCACACGCTGCAGCCAGTGCACTGGGCCGCATGCGCCCATTGGCTGCTTGCAGCGCCCCACTCCCACGTGGCATTAGGGCTCTCCGCATTTGTGACCCCGCTGGCCTGACCTATGCGGATTTCCATATCAGTCTTAGCGAAAGCCATGGCGCCCCCTTTGGCAAGCCCCTGATTGGCCAGGAAAACAGTGTCGCGGATGTGAAAGTCCGGCCTGCTTGCCATCCCCCGGGGTAAGTTGCCGTGTCCGGTCACGGCCAGCCCACCTCCGGACCAGGCGGTGTTGTACCTGCCAAAGCCCACAGGAAGATCAATCAGGCGGAGGGGCGTCCCAGCAGGAAGGCGGGGCAGGATCTGCTGCAAAGCCTCGGGGGAGTGGCGTCCCAGCAGGAAGGCGGGGCGGGATCTGCTGCAAAGCCTGGGGAAGTGGCGTCCCAGCAGGAAGGCGGGGCGGGATCTGCTGCAAAGCCTGGGAGTGGCGTCCCAGCAGGAAGGCGGGGCGGGGATCTGCTGCAAAGCCTGGGGGAGTGGCGTCCCAGCAGAAGGGGGGCCGAGATCTGCTGCAAAGCCTCGGGGGAGTGGCGTCCCAGCAGGAAGGCGGGCGAGATCTGCCGCACAGCCTCTGGGAGTGGGGTCCCAGCAGGAAGGCGGGGCGGGATCGCCGCAAAGCCTCGGGGAGTGGGGTCCCAGCAGGAAGGCGGGGCGGGATCTGCTGCAAAGCCTCGGGAGTGGCGTCCCAGCATGAAGGCGGGGCGGGATCTGCCGCAAAGCCTCGGGGGAGTGGCGTCTCAGCAGGAAGGCGGGCCGAGATCTGCTGCAAAGCCTCGGGGGAGTGGCGTCCCACCAGGAAGGCGCAGGAACTCAATGAGAGTTTGCGCTCGCTTTTGCAAAATACCCACTGTTGAATTCCAAAATATTCCAAAGTGAAAACGCATCGCAACTTGCAATGCATCATCTCACACCGTTGCGCGCAGCAGTGTGAATGACCAGCCACTCCTGATCAGGGCCATGGCAGTGACATCTAATCCTGCTCGCCGATCGTATGGCGCGTTCTGCTCGCCGATCGCATGGTGCTTTCATCTATGGCGCCAATCCGATCCATTCGAGACCGGAGTACTGCTGCTGTCGCTGCTGCGAAGTCCTTGGAAGTCTCCACAGAGTGCAGAGGGACACAACTGCTACACGTCTGCAGGCCGGCACCAGGACCAGGAGGGGGCGCGCTGAGGCAAAGCCACCGCATCTCCTCTTGCCACGTTAGTCAGCCAGCCGCGGCGGCGGCGTTCTGCAGAGGCGAGAGGGAGGCGACGCTCCCACAGCCCTAGAGAGCACCCCACGGGCATGGGCGGCCGAGAAGGGGGAAGAATAAAAAAGCCCGGGAGGGAAGAAACGCACGAGAACACGCTGTGGCCGGAAATGTTTACAGTGCTGTGAAGTACGCTCATGCCGCCCCCCGAGTACCCTGCCGTGTTGTTGCTTACGGTAGTTGCGGCGAGCTCCACGCGGCAGTACCAGTCGGCGGCGATGCCACCCCCAGAGTAGTACAGTGCAGTGTTGTTGCTCACTTCGGCGCGCTCCATGCGGAGCCGCGTGTGGCTCGATCCCGCCCCCCTCCCGAACCGCCCCCGAATCGCGGATGTGCACCCCGTTGTCGATCAGCGCCTCAGATGAGATGCCCATGTAAATGCCTCCGCCGATCATGTGGCACAGATTGCCCTCAAGAACGCTGTGGTCGGTCAATCTGAGCTTAGACGTCTCCAGAAGGCTCAAGGCTCCCCCGCTGCTCATCGCCAGATTCCCTGGCCCACACCACGCACAGCAGCCCATGAGCCCAACGAGGGAGAGGGGGGATAGGGCTGGTTTGAGGGAGTCGGGCGAAGTGAAGGACGGGTCGATCAAGAACCAGAGAGGCCGAAAGTCGGGGAAAATGGTGCAGGGAGCATTCACACCACGTGTGAGTGCCAAACTGTGTGCACCACTCTCTGTCGAACAATCGGTGCAGAGGGTGTATCTTGACACTGGCAAAATCCTGCGCGCCTCCAGCTTCGCATACGCCCTCCAATGATAGGGTGGGGCAGGGGGCGGGGCACACCCTTTAGAATGGAGAAATTAGTGACAAGAGTTTCTGCTCCTCGCACCACGCTGACCCCCCCTGCATGGTGTCCCCCCTCGGGTGGCAAAACGCCAGAGTCAACTCGTACACGGGACACTCGACAGGTGACCCCCTATCGCAAGAATATCCGACCCTTTCGTTTGGACGCAATGTAACTCTCCAAACCGGTACAAGGGCAGAGGCAACACGCAGAGCTGGCAGGTACAAACGCCCGACTGCTGCCCCACCGCGCCTCCCGCGTGTCTGAAGTGACTCCCATCTCATACGTGTTGCCTGGCTTTACCGTTGCCACGTCAACGCCCCCCCCCACTGACTCCAACGACGACACAGAAGGCATGCCTCACCTCCAACATAAGCCTGGTTACCCTTCAGTGTTGAGTTGTCGATAACGGCCGCCACTCCCACCAAGACAGCCATACCGCCTGAGGCCAAGCCCCCGTGGCAACCCCCAAGTTACCCAAGGGAGCCACCAGCGGCTAACGAGCATCGCGTCATGTGCATAAGGCGTCTCGCGTCCGAGCCATGGCCGGAGGGCCAATTTCAACACGTAACCGCCCACAGTGCTCGATGAGGCCCTTTGCCCGCTGCCAGGCGTGCAGAGAACGCAACACGCCAACCAACGCGGAAGTGGCCTGGTGACACATACAGCACGCAGAAGTGGCCTGGTGACACATGCAGCACGCAACAGTGGCCTGATGACACATGCAGCACGCAGAAGTGGCCTGGAGTCGCATGCATGGCCTGGTGACACATACAGCACGCAGAAGTGGCCTGGTGACACATGCAGCACGCAACAGTGGCCTGATGACACATGCAGCACGCAGAAGTGGCCTGGAGTCGCATGCAGCACGCACACCGCAACGGCACCGTGCAGTCGGGAGGAGATGCTCACCGCCGCTGCCGCTGTACACAAAGTTCCCCATCACGAGGCAGCCCCGCTCAACCCGCGCGTTGATCCGGGAGCTGCTCTGGCTGCTTGTCAGCGCCATGCCGCCGCCCAGCTCCACAGCCCGGTTCCAGCTCAGCACGCTCTCCGACATCCAAAGCACTCCGTCGCTGGGCTCTTCCAACCACACCAAACTGAAACTCACTCCGCCCCCACCGTGCACTGCCACGTTCTGGGTGATAGTCGATGCCAAGATCTCAACGTACTTGGTCGCAAACATCCCTCCTGTGCCAATCGCCAGGCTCCGATGACCTCCCGCCAAGCCGCCACAACGTACGATCAGCCCCCCAGTCTGCCTGCTGCTACCAAGAGCACTGCCCCCTGCACGACTTCTGGGACCAGTACTCGCAGGATGACGAGAATGCCCACATGTGCCATACGCCATGTCACGACTGCTTTCACCCAGATTTAGGTGTTTAGGCGAGTTGTCAGGATACCGACTCCTAACTCCTATTCTATTCTCATACCGAGCATCGCCCCATATGCCACTGCACTGCGTGTATGGGCTGGCAGAGGCGGTCATGAAATTAGCCCACAAAAGGCGAGCCCTCCCGCCCCGCCCCGGAACAGACCCCCTCCAGTGGGATACCGCCTCCTAACAGCTCTTCCGAAGGCATATGGCCGTATTCGAGGCAGGCGGCCAATGCCGTACGGGTGGGTGCAGTGAAAAACTCGGAGGGGCCAACTATATAGCATTTTCCATATTTAAAAGTACAAAATTTGAATGATTGAAGCAGCAGCGGAGCCCGCACCGCCAGAGCTGCCTCCCTGATTGCCTTCCACGAGGCTGCGGTGAAGGGTGACGCGCTCCCCAAAGATGCCCCCGCCGTCCTGCTCTGCATAGTTCCCGCGAAGCGCGCTGTCCCGGACGACCACACTCGCCAGGGAGCGCACTCCGCCGCCAACCAATCCTCTGTTCGCCGCCACCACACACCCATCCAGCTGCAAAGTGCTGTTTGACGCCCCATGCAAACCCCCCCCCAGGCCCGCCACATTCCAGCTCACCTCCGTGTTCACCAGACGTAACGCCCCGCTTGCCTTAACGCTTATCCCGCCACCGAACCCGGCTGACCCGGTGGGCGCACTGTTATTGGTCACCACGCTGCCCATGATGCTCACGTTGGAGAGCTCCCCAAGGTAAACCCCCCAGCTCCCCTCCTCCTGCTCAGAGAAGTGGGCCTTCTCCGAGCCGCCGCCCACCGAGTTGTGCAACACGCTGCTCGCGGCGCTCACAGCGCCCGAAACCGCTCGGGCGAGATACACGCCTCCGCCGTGGAGCGCCGCGCTGTTGGCCTCGATCCTCGATGCGTTGGTCACCAGGAGCTTACAGTGGTCCGAGCAGAACACGCCTCCACCCATCCAGGCTGTGTTATGCGACACCGTAGAGGCGCTCACCATTACTGAGGAGGCCGTCCCAGCGTGCACCCCACCCCCCTCTGCGAGGGCTGTATTATCTTTGAGCCAGGACCCCTGGGCAATCGTCACTGTACTCGAGGAGTGCACCGCGCCGCCCTGATGCGCCGCAGAGTTGTTGCACAGCAGAGAGCCGATCACAAGGAGCGAGGAGGTCGCGCTTTTGACGAAGATGCCTCCGCCATCGCCGATGCTCGCCACATTGTCGCATAACGTAGCGTTCTCCAGCATTCCCTCGGCCCCCAAATCCAGGTTTATTCCACCTCCTTCCGCCGCCATGTTCTGCGGTCCCAAGAGCAAACACGACACAGCCCCACCCCCCAAACTTCCTATGTCAAGACACTCACAGACCGCGCGCCTCTAGCCTCAAGAGACTCGTGAAACCACGCGCTGCAACCCCTTCCCCCTTGTAACTCACGCGTCAAGACCCTCCCAACGCCACAAGCATCCCGCCCACAGGCCTCTCGTACAAGGACCTGCCCACACATTCACCCCCTTCCACCTGTCGTTCCAAGACACTCGCTTGGCCAGGCAAACCGCCCCTCCTCCCCATCCTTGCCTCGCGTGTCAAGTCGCTTCCAAAGTCACCTGCATCCCAGCGGCCCCAAAGCCCCCTCCGCCTCTCGCAGCAACGTGCTCCCAAGGCCAAACACAACTAGCCCCCCTATTTGCCACTAGTGTCAAGACCGTTCCGAGGTCTCATGGCCCAGATAAGGCCATCGCCCAGTCCGAAGGAAACCACAGTTGTTAACATTGGACTCGCGTTTTTATATCCACTCTGTTTTGTTGTCCTACACCCGCGGACGCTTGGGCCCCTCCGGGAGAACAAAGGAGGCTGCGGGGCTGTGGCTCACTCCTGAGACGCTGCTGCCCCCCTCCACAGTGAGAACGCCACTGGATCGCATTAGGATGGCACCTCCACGGTAGGTTGCATAGTTCCCCTCCACGCGGCTGCCATTGGAGATGCTAATACTGTTCGGACTGAGACTAGCATAAATCGCAGCCCCCATCCGTGCCGTATTGCCTCGGATCACGCTGCCCCCTTCCACGGTCAGGGTGGACCCTTGTCGCATAGACACCGCGGCCCCAAACTCACCCGCAGCGTTCTCCACCAGCTCGCTCCCGCCGTCAATCCACGCCGCTGAATAGGGGAACAAGCATAACCCCGCTCCGGCCTGCCCGGCAGCATTCCGGGACACGCGAGAGGTGCCATTCACCACCAGACTGCCAGATACAACCCCGACCCCGCAGTACAGCTCCGCAGCGTTCTCCTCGACCACCGTGCCCCCGTCCAGCACCAGCATCCCCCTCACCACCAACACCGCCGCGTACCACGGCGCCGTGTTGTGCATCAGCGTGCAGTTGTTGCACGTCACCTCACTGTCTTCTGCGTAGACCGCGCCGCCACCGGTAGTCTCGTTCCCATGCCCGGCGGCATTCCCCACCAGCACACAGTTGACTACCACGAGCCGTGCATTGGTGGCGAAGATCGCTGACCCGAAGGTGCGAGAGTATCCGTCCTGTAGCACGAGCGCCTGCAGGCGCACCACAGCACCGTCTACCAACGACAAGATGCGGTGCATGCCTTGTCCACTGATGCGACACGTGTTGTCGTTGCCGTCCGCTGCGCACTCGCCATAGATCGCCACAGCATGGGAGATGAGGGCGAGAGGTGCAGAGAGCGCCACGTGGACACGCAGATGGATGACGGCAACAGTGGTGTCCTGCAGAGCACCGTCAAGTTGCGGGAAGCTGTATGTGGCATCGTCAATAGTTACCTCCGACTCGTTCATGTAAACTGAACCCAACCACAACCACAACCCGCCCACTCATGCGCGCACCGCCACACCTTGGCCCACCCCTCGCCCACGCATGCGCGCACCGCCACACCTTGGCCCACCCCTCGCCCACGCATGCGCGCACCGCCACACCTTGGCCCACCCCTCGCCCACTCATGCACGCACCGAGTCTGCAGAGCTGGTGGTGGCCTCTCTAACCTGGGGGAGCTTGAGGAAGTGGCGAAGGGCTTGGGTACAATGGTGGTGGCTGCGAGGCGAGGGACGGCGCTTGGGGAGGTGGCGGGACAGCGTTGCCCCCGCCGCACGCGCAGCACGCCTCTAGCGCACTTTCCCCCTCCACCGCATAGTCCTCGAAGGTGCCCCCCTTGAGCGCGGCCCAGCCACGTCCGTACGTCCCGTTTGCGTGACAGTATTGAAGCGCGTAGTAGTGCTCACAGAGCTCGGAGTGCGAGTCCCTCCACCAGCTGTACCCGTCGCTCGCCACCGCATCGATGCATTCGCGGTAGCACGGCCGATCGCCTCCTTTGTCGCTGCAATCTATTTCGCAGCAGTAGTCCTGACCTTCGGAGCATTCGTCGTGCAGGGCGCACATGTGGGGATAGTTGGGGGGGCACATGGCGCGCCCGCCACGTTCATTGCAACACTGCCACCCCTCCTCAAAGACGTTACAAAGGGTGCCGTCGTTGCACATGAAGACGTTGTCTTCTCTCGTGTTGTTCAGCCAAGGACACTCTGTGTCTGAGCCTGGCGCTCCGACGCCCCACCACGCTGTCACATCACTCAGCAGAGTCCTGAGCTGTAGCGGAAGGAAAGGGTCCCAGCTCCCGGTGCTCGCGCAAGCCGGGAGAGTGCACGAGCCCTAGGTGAGCCCAGGTCAAATGCGGAATGCCCGGAGCGCTCTGAGAGCGAGGAGTGGGGACGAAGCCGCTGCCAAACCAGCCTCGAGGCCTGTACTGCCGAAGGTGTGCGACACGCAGTGACGACAGACTAGACACTGCGACAAACAGGCTGAGTGCTGTTTGTGAGTGGGTATTCAGAGCGCTGTTGGGCAGGGCCAAGAAGAGGTCCCGAAAGCAAACAACAGCAAGCAAATAGTGGCTCTTCTTGGAATCTCGGTGGAGGAGGGGTGGCAGGGGTGGAATGCCAGCCAGTTGCTTAGGTCCAGTGCAAACCGCGAGTGCTCTCCTGGCCCTCTATTCCCGAATCAAGATCAAACTCCCCCTGCATGTACATCATGGCGCGGAAGACGCCTGCTGAACGGCCGACTCACCCGAATCCGTCCCATCTGACATCCTATGTGCTAAACCTGAATCCGAATGAGGAAGGGGGGGATCCCAAGATCCTTGTGCCTGACAGGAGACGAGGGACCACGTCGAGTGCAGCAGCCACGTTGGTGTGGGGGGCCGGGACGAAGGGGAGCCCCACCAGGGTCACAGTCCAAGTCCCGGTCGGAGTCGCAGACTTTGTGAATATGATCGGTGAGAGCTCTTCCCCGGTGGGGAGCTCTCGCGGCGCGGTGCCCTGCGGTGGAGGTGACGTCCCAGCACACTCTGTTTGACGTCAGGGGAGCCGAAGGGGCCGGGAGAGCACGACGAAAACAGGTCGCAGGCGCACGCGAAAGATGGGACCTCTCAGCATCGGGCCGACTCAGGATATGGCGTCATAGCGCTAGCTTCATCATGCAAGGCACTTGACGTAGAGTGTGTCTTGTGCTGTGACCCACCACGGCGTTCTTGCTCGAACCGGCCGGCATCGCCTGTTTGTGGACTCGCAGAAACGCCTGCAACAGGATGCACATCGCTGGCAAGGCGACCCGCCTGTTCCATAGCCGTATACGAACCCTGAGGGGTCTCAGTACTGGTCGCAGCATGCTCGGTCGTCGAGATCGAATCTTGCAGTGCGCCGAATGTTTTGGATGTTGACTCTGGCTGCCACACCTGTTGTTCACGCGGGGTGCGCACAGTCCACAGTGGTGTTAGTGGCGTAAAGACGAGGTGGGCGCGCGAGCCTTTTGGCGCGCGCTTCTCCTTCACGAGCGCGTCAGGATACCCCAAATTTCTATCGTGTCTACGTTGACTGAGGAATTCTCGTAGCACAAGTTTCGTCACTCTTCTCAGGTGAGAGGCCCCTAAGGCCTAAGCCGCATTCTTCCGCCAAAGGTTCACTAGCATACAATAGCTAATTGTGCAATACACCCGGGGAGACTAGCATACCGGCGTGGTGTATACAATAGCTAATTGTGCAATACACCCGGGGAGACTAGCATACCGGCGTGGTGTATACAATAGCTAACTGTGCAATACACCCGGGGAGACTAGCATACCGGCGTGGTGTATTCAGCGTGTTGAAGTGTTCCCAGCGTCATGGAGGCTGTTTGCAGGACGGCTTGTGACAGGACTTCATACTCGCGAAGAGAGATGCAACCGTTCGAATCCAAGTCGGCGTCTGAGAAGCGAGGTAGCAGCGGGCGACGGTTGTCTGAAAGTGATGCTACGTGAACTTTTGCGCACGCAAACAAGGAAGCGATTTTCAGGAAGCTGAGCGCCATCATGCTTAGGGAGTTCAGTGAGATGAAAGACTAGCGAATTGGGAAATACAATGCATGTACAAGGCGCGGATACAGAAAAATAACTAATTCCGGAGTTGTGTTCGGCCCACTTCGCGACTCAGTTCGTCAAGAGCGAGACAATCTCTTAGGTCAGCGCCATATCAGAGATGCAATAAGGTCGTCAGAACGAAGTATTATGAATCGTCACTGCATCATTCACAATTGGTTCAATACTGTGTCATTCAAGCTGGTCAGCTGTTTCCAATCTCTGTGTTCAATACTGAGTTCACGAAAAGTAGGACGCCTACCCGTATGGTATCTTAATCTTAAATCTACATGCTTTTGCTTAGCAGATGCTGAGATGCTGAGATGCTACAGTAGGATTCCTGAGACGCTGTGACCGTGTCACGGGTGTATTCTATTGCGCAATCAACTTGAACTAGTGGGTTTGAATATTTGGTCAACTAGAGCTCTGTGACTGTAGTGTGACTAGCCGTTCACATTAATTATTTAGTTTTACATAAAGCTATCTTTATTTAGTTTTACATAAGATAACGATAAGGTTTCTGATCTTCGAGTCCGTCAGCTACTGTAATCGTAATGATAAATAGTATGAAGAGGTGCTAATTAGCCCCAATATCACCTGAGAGAGCGTCAGCGACCTCAGGTGATATTGGGGCTAATTAGCTCCTCTTCATGATATATTTGTGACACATCAGCCCTCGATTAATCGAAGGGATCATGTGAGAGCCACGTCATGAAATATGCTTTGCAACAATATTTCTCGACTCTGCCACGTCATCACAACTCGCGATATTGCTCAAATATTGCTTACAGTGCAGCGTCATCGGTGTGTCATCAGTGTCGACTGTCGCTGTCATGTCATGTCATGTCATGTCATGTCATGTGAATGTCATGACATGACATGTCATCACAGTCTATCCTACCTCAGGCTGTTTTGTAACCGGCGCGTCAGCGCACGGTGATCTGTACCGTCGCGTCAGCGAACGGCGAAGCGAACGGTGAGGATCTCTACGATGATCGTCTGTCATCAACGCAGTCGATCGTCTTTTCAATCACGAGTCACATTATAAAATACTAGCCAATCGGAAACTCAAAAAACAGATTTTCAAGATCGTTCGAGTTTTCAGTCGTCTGTCATAGTAAAAAAGATACTGCCAATCAATGCCTAGAAAGCTGGATTTCTAAGATCGATGCTTCGAACTTCGAAATTAACCCAAAGGGGAGTTCTGATGCAATTCCAAGTTCATTTCTTGTTTGCATCTTCCCGTGCACCTCCTGCTGTGACCCTGCTGCTGTGACCCTGCCTGCTATGAATATCTTTGCGCATAATGTTTCTGCGACTGACGTTAAGTGTGCATGCATCGATATGTGTATGCATGACTAACTTTTTGCTTACATGCAGGATCAGTGCTCGACCGCATGATGACCTTCAACTACTCGACTCCTTTCCGCTTGTGTTCATCTTCGACCGACTCCACGCTCAACGCTCGCCTACGAGATCCTCGCTGCATCCTCGCATACCATTTTAGTTTCATATGCACTTTCGTGTGTGTGCCCCTCATGTCACTGTACGTTTTCAGATGACTTGTGTATTTTCCCTAATTCCCCGATCCCCCCCGCCATATGCCCCTTGTGCCATCCGCGTATGCCCCCTTGTGACACACGCGCCCAGTGTGTTTGTTGCTCAACTGGTGTGCTGCATTTTGTATGCACTCGCTTACGTGTGTGTATCGCATTCGTTTGTTTTCATCTTGTATGTTTTCGTTCCGACGTCTTGTGTGGGATCCGGGGGCTTTGGTTTTTCTCGCCCATCACCGCGTACCGCGGAGATCCCGGCCATGCTTTTGCCGTGTATGTTCTGTTTGCATAATGTATTTGTCTGACGCGCATTAGAACATTTTTAGGCAGAGCACAGCACAGCATTTCGCAGGCGTTGTCGGCTTTGACCTAATTTCGGGTCAAAGTCGTCAATGCCACGTGTTCAGGGCTGGGTCACAGGGCATTGGCATTTTCCCAATTTCGGAATATTTCATTTGAATATTGGGGCTGTATGGCCCCAATATTCTGAATATTGGTGCTGATCAGCACCAATATTCAATGAAATCTTCCGAACATTGGGAACACGTCAATGCACTTGACCAATCCAGTTCTGAACACGTGGCCGCCTTACTTCCACATCAGCATTTCATCATTAATATAGCTCAGAATTGCTGCCTGCGTGGCACGTTTTCATTGGTCCAAACTCGATGTGTCATAAATATATGATGACGTTCATGCTATACCCAGATTTGGGCTCTTGACAAAGCCCAGCGGAAGCCCCGGCGCCTGTCACGCGTCATCATTCTTCAACATTTATCGGGATATATAATGAGAAGTTCATGGTTTAAACCACGAAATGAAAACCGTGGTTTAACCAAGGTGTCATCACTGCGTTTCGCGGACACGATGGAAAGAATTTTCGATCGGACGCTTCGGTTCGGATTTTTGATCGTGAGCCCGAAATTTCGTGGTTGAGACCTCGGTTGAGTTTCGCTATGAAAAATCTCGACCACGGTCGAGTTTTGTGGTTGAGTTCGATTTTTCATAGCGAAACTTGGTTAGCGAAGGAATATTTTGTACACGTCTGCGACAGCGTGTGAGCCGACGTGTCTGGTAACGTGAGACATTTTTTTACCTCGGTTGAGTTTCGCTATGAAATCTCGACCACGGGGGGGGGGCGTGGTCGAGATTTCGTGGTTGAGTTTCGCTATGAAATGAAAAGTTCGTCAGCCATCGTCATCCACATGCAGCAGATGTAGAATTGAAAAATTAATTTGGGAAATTCACAGATCGACTCGACTGACGCGCTCGTGTAACCGAGATGTCGAAAATTCGTACAGTACTGTGACACTGAACTCCCAGTACTGAACTCCCAGTACTGAACTCCCAGTACTGAAATCGAAAACTGAATTCGACATCTGCTGACATCGTGATGACATACCGTGGTTGAGACCGTGGTTGAGATCGTGGTCGAGTTTCGCTATGAAAAATCGAAACTCAACCACGAAAAATCGAAATTTCGTGGTCGAGTTCCATTTTTCATAGCGAAACTCGACCACGATCTGAACGCTGACGGGACGCGGATATCCCCCCCCCACGTAGGCAGAATATTCCGGGTATCCATAGCGAAACGTAGTTGAGAAATCTCGACCATGGTCGAGTTCGACCATGATCGAGATTTCGTGGTTTAAACCATGAACTTCTCATAATTCTGATTTCCTATATCCGAGCGATTCCAAAAACTTCATTCCGATTATTGATCGAACAGTACTGTACGCGTTAAAAGGAATATTTCTGCCGTCATGGAAGGATTTAAACTGTCATGTTCAAGCTGTCCCACGTCGTCGTTCACGATAAGAGATCTGTTTTCCCGGTGAGGCGTACTGACCGTCAGCCGATTACGATCCAAGAGCTCACAGTAAAAACTGCGGGTCGGAGAAGCGCAAACTTCGGGCTTTGGGCTCAACTGGACATGTCTTCTGTCCAAGTGAATCGCCGGGAGTTGAGCCAACCACAAAGCAGCGATCAAAAAAAGCGCCCAGGTCCAAAAGCCCAAATCTGGGTATAGTATGAACGTGAGATGCTCATTCATGGTTTTAACCGAGATGATTTCAAATCGGTTAATCTGCGGCGGGCGAATGAGAGCGTCGGGATTCGAAATTCGGCCATTCAGTGGCCCGTATGATGACTGAAACCGAAACCACGAACGAGACCGTGGTCAGAAATTCGAGACTTCGAAGTCTCGCTCTCGTTTCCGAAGTTGAAGTGAGACCGAGGTATAAATCATCTCGGTTAACGAAAGAATATTTTGTCCACGTCGGAAGTATCAGATACGCGATCAGATTCGTTACGTGAGACAGTTTCCAGAAGTGAGACTTGGAAGTTGTACACGACACAGTGTATGCTGTATGCATATTATATCAATTGAAGCTCGAGTGTATTGTATATATAATTTTTAAAAACACGCAACGTTACGCTCAAGTCGTTCAAGTGTCGTGAACAGTGAACAGTGAACAGTGAATATCGTTGTGGCCAGTGAACAGTGTGCGGTCAGTAACCCTTACGCCGGAAGCGATCTTGTAAATAGATATGAGGAACAAAATGGGCCGAGATTTATATAACGTGAATTCAGACACAGTGAATGGCTAACCATACACCTGGCATTGAAAGCCTTTGACTCTGTCCCAACTTAGATTGCATTGTGGCATCGTAAAAACCAGTAATCACTATCTTTCTATTTTAAGACCAAAGGTCGATCGTTGGCGGAGCAGGACATAAACGTAGTAGCCGAATTATTCGTTTTATAGCATTTACGCCGTCTATAAACGACTGCTCTTTATTAAATATTTATGCAAATCAATGAAATACATATTTGTAATACATATTGGATTTTAAAATATAGATTGGAATAATTCTATACAGATTTTATACAGACACGAGAACAAGCATATGGTAATCAGTTGCCTGAGGGGGAGGGGGGGTCTGGGGATTTGGGGGGCGGAACTATCCATGCACTTTAACCTACGGCCCTACGCAACCCCTTGTGCGTACACCACCCCTCTAGAAGTAATGACCGAAAACTTGATGTGAGATCTACTCAGCCCGAAAGACACCTGTAATTTGGACAATAATAACATGTAGATTTTCGAGGCATGCAAATCATTAATGGGCCTATCACATAGTCCTTAAATTGACACCGTTGGTGGAAAATGCGTTACCCAATCCCATCTATCTAAAAGTGTCATCCAATCGCGACTTCAACCAAAACTAAGCTCCAATGAAAATGCTTAAAAAAACAAAATTAATGCGGCGCCAAAATCGCCACCATCATCGTAATTCGAACGCAATCAACTTCCTAGTACCGCCACGGTTGCCTATATATATCGGTAGTCACAAGTGTTAAAATTCAACACTAATTCATTCGACTCGTTTCACAACCTCACCTTCCAAACCGCTACTACTCTTTAAACCCACACGCTATGTCTCAATCACTTTTCACACAAATTTCGGGCATGGACCTAATGGAGAAGGTTGCGAATGGGGCAACCGCTGCCTCCTTAGGGAAATCTGAGGTGTTAGTAACCATTACCACCAATGCCACCGAGGGGATGTCGAGGGGTATGACCCCCAAGCCAATGCTCACGATTTTCCTAAGCTCGCATGACGGTGTCCCCATTGGCGTTGTAGCATGGGATACGGACCTTTTTACCTCACTGGTAAGCTTACCCTTTTATTATTATTTCATTTTATTTCATTTGGAATTTTGTAAAGTGATGGATGGAATTTTTGCTGAAAATGTTCGCTGTTTCAAATTTGCAGATGGCGTATCACTCTGCCTCAGGTGCATATCGCCTTTTGATAAGCACTGAGACAGTGTTCGTCAAGCTGGCGTCAGAATGTGAAAGAAACCGCAATATTGCGCAAGTTTTTCTCAGGATCATGTCGCCTGCATTTCTACAGCCGATGGTGCAGAGGCTCCCTGCAGACTGCATCTTGGAGTTTGGTGCGCCAGCGACATGGCGTGCCAACTACAAGGTGTTTGGCGAAGACGACACCGATGTGGCGGAGGAGTACACTCCTCCGCCATTCAAGAAGACAAAGTCCGCCGCGTCTACTCCCACGGGTACGCCGATTGAACTTTTCGCAACTCGTCGCGCCACATACGCAGTGGATCTGGGAATTTTTAGACTGATAGCACCTTCCTTCACTAGTGGTGACATTGCCTTATAGTAACTAACGTATGGAACACAAAATTTGTGTAGATACCACACTTTTATTCAAATGTATAGATATAACCACGCTTTCATTACAAATGTGATTTCGACCACATATGCTTCATTCACCTTACGAACCATTTCTTGGTACCTTTCCTAAATTCATAGTTTAATTTCAATGCACACCAAATATATATATTTAAATGCTTTCTTTATGCATCTATTTTCTCATTTGTTCCTTATACAAGTATACACATAAAAAGGGAAATGTTATGTCCGTAGGCATAATTATTATGCATATAATTACTAATCATTTAATTATTCGGTTTCCTCATAATTTGCTAGATTGATAACACCTTCCTCCTAATGCTTCAAAATGCCTACGGATTGTAAGGAACACATACTTTCCAAAGTGCCATCCATTTTCAGCAAATGCTATTCCTGAATTCTTAATAACTAAATTGACATGCAATTACCAACCATACATTAAGCTCATATGCACTCATATTTCTGCTATTTGGCTCAAATGAGTGTGTGTGCTAGGAATTGATGTGTTCCCTTGGATAAGAGATTTATTTTTTTCCCACTTGTACGTTCACGTACCCCCTATTGTAAATAAAAGTTTTGGAATAATTTTGCATATATAAATTAGGTCCTCATTCTTGCCAAATCCCAGAAATGCTTGCAAGGACGGATGAAATTCAGTCCCTTTAACAGTGCAAAAGTTGAAGCCCAAATCGTAGGTTGTACACGACAGCGTATGTTGTATCCATATTAACCTCTGCTCCTTATGATTTGGAACCGGACCAAATTACCTTACTTACTTACTTAATCAGCAGCAAAGCGCGAATCCCAACGGGCGACACAGACGAACTTCCGATCTCACGATCGCCAGACGCTAACGATGACAGTGCCACTGCAGTCGCGTACATTTATCGCGACGCCACCCTCGCGTTATGGCATGGCATGTTGGGATGCAAAAAGCGAAGTATTGTCGCGCACATGATCCTTCGGTCAGATGGCCTATTGGAGATCTCCTTTTGAGATCGATCCGCCTCGTGGTATCAATTGAAGCCCGAGTGTATTGTAAATAAAAGTTTTGGAATAATTTTGCATATACAAATTAGGTTCTCATTCTTGCCAAATCCTAGAAATGCTTGCAAGGACGGATGAAATTCAGTCCCTTTAACGATGCAAAAGTTGAAGCCCAAATCGTAGGTTGTACACGACAGCGTATGTTGTATCCATATTAACCTCTGCTCCTTATGATTTGGAACCGGACCAAATTACCTTACTTACTTACTTAATCAGCAGCAAAGCGCGAATCCCAACGGGCGACACAGACGAACTTCCGATCTCACGATCGCCAGACGCTAACGATGACAGTGCCACTGCAGTCGCGTACATTTATCGCGACGCCACCCTCGCGTTATGGCATGGCATGTTGGGATGCAAAAAGCGAAGTATTGTCGCGCACATGATCCTTCGGTCAGATGGCCTATTGGAGATCTCCTTTTGAGATCGATCCGCCTCGTGGTATCAATTGAAGCCCGAGTGTATTGTAAATAAAAGTTTTGGAATAATTTTGCATATACAAATTAGGTTCTCATTCTTGCCAAATCCCAGAAATGCTTGCAAGGACGGATGAAATTCAGTCCCTTTAACAGTGCAAAAGTTGAAGCCCAGATCGTAGGTTGTACACGAAAGCGTATGCTGTATCCATATTATATCAATTGAAGCGCGTTGTGATTGTGACGTGACACAGCAAATATTTTACAAATTGCTTCACACTGCGTCAATAATATAATTCCGGTCATCAGTGGATAATGAAAAATATAAACAGGAATAAATTGATTATTCGATTTATATCAAAAAGCACGCAACGTTACGCTCAAGTCGTTCAAGTGTAGTGAACAGTGAACAATGCCGTTGTGTCCATTGAACAGTGTGTTGTCAAACCTCTGCTCCTTATGATTTGGAACCGGACCAAATTACCTTACCTACCTCTGACCTTTATCGTCTTGGCATCAAGTAAATTACCTTACCTTACTTAGTCAATAGAGAGGGTCCGCAAGGGGCGGAGAAATAAGCGCGGAGAGTTAAGCGCGACGCCACGTCAGCATCGTGCGACGTCATCGCGCTTATCTCTCTGCTTAACTCTCTGCGACGAAAAATGCCCTTTTAGTTTCCGCAGATGTGAAATCCCGGAGAACTAACATAACAAATAAGAAATAATTATAATTTTTTTGAATCGGGAATCGAGAACTGTGAAAACAAACACACAGTGAAGCACTACAAGTCAAGTGCTACGCTCGCATATGTCAACCGTGAAACTGTGAAGCTATACACAAGATAATACGATGTGTTATAGCTTCCGCCGAAAGAATGTGATGACAGCCCCTAAGGTGTCAGGTGTGGAAATGACAGATGCTATGAACTGTCTGACTACCGAAGTCGATATCGGAGATGGCGCTGATGACAGTGAAGAAGTCATAGTAGTCGAGCCATATCGGTGATGACACAGATGACGATGACACTGTCGGCGTGCCAAATCCAGCACACCACCTCGAGTGAGGTGTGCAGACCAGAATGAATACACTCATACCAATCTCCAGTCCAGACCGGAAAGAACCACAATCATGCCTGCCAGGGCTGAAAACCCCAAAAAGCTGGACAAAGTCCACACGGTCCTGGCAGGCCTATCAGCTCCCTGTCTCTAGTGCCACTCCTCCACCGGGGGAATAGTATGCTGCTGTGCCCTGAGGGTCCGCACACCGCGGTGCCATGCAGCCGGATGCTTCGTCAGGGATATGACAAGGAGTACCCGAAGGCAGGTCCAGGTCACCCCGTCACCGTCAGACTTACAGACAAGGGAAGATGTAGGGAGGGTCACAGCGGGTGGAGGCAGAGGCTCTCACGTACGAGACAGGTGCCGGTCACGGGTCCCCGAAGGGTACATAAGGTCGTAGGAGTCAAGGTACGGCATGCAACATTCACATAACAGGTCTTGTGCATGCTTGCTAAACCTCTAGGCTAACTGTCATTCTATCGGTTGGTTGTATTCTGCACATATTTTCAAAACCAAATCATAAAGTACCTGCAACAAAGTACCTGCAAAGCACAGTCAGATACAAAACCCAAAACAGGACAAAACAGAGGGTACTCACAGTCAGATCATGCTGCTGCTTTCTGAGTAGGCCTCCATGTCGAAAATCCAAAAGATCTGGCAGCCTGAATCACTGCCTTTTGCATATCCATGTAGCTGTCAAAGAGCATGTTGAAGTAGGGCACGGTGTTCTTGGTGGGAGGAACCGGCTTGGTGTAGGGGTCAGCCAAGTTCTTCTCCGAAGGTACCCTCCAGCATATGATCCAGCCCAGTCTGACAAAGTCTCTGAGCATGTGGAATCTGACCAGAACATGCTTAATCTTCTGGGATAGCGGGATGTTCTCAGCAATAGATCTGCATGCATCATTATCCAGGAGAAGAGGAACTGGAAGCTCCAATCTGGGGCAGGTTGCTGAGGCTGGTAGGTATTCTGTGCTTCTCATATTCTGATAGTCCACTGGCCTGCGGTCTGATTCTGAATAAATCTCGAGTTCATCTGTCACTGACTTGCCATCAGGCCTGACACCACCGACTCCTGTACCCGTAGGTGTAGTGTAGTCCAGGAGTTTAGTCAGGAGAGTGCCCGGCTGTAACCCAGGGTAACTGAATGCAATGTCAGTGGCGACCCTCTCTGCTTCAGTGATCTCAGAATCAAGTCCAGTAGTAGAGGGTGGCTGTCCTTGAATAGGGTGTTGGATATAGCCGAATATTTCTGTCGGCATAAACATGAGAGATACTACCCGCTGAGCTGCAGTAGATGCTGCAACATATTCTGAACCCGTAGAAGATGTCTCTGTGATAGTCTGTCGGACTGTACCATACTGTAGAATCATGCCACAGAAGAATATCACCATGCCAGAGTATGATCTAGCTGAGTTTTCCAAGTCTCTGGCCAGGTCAGCATCGGAGTACACAAACAGTGTGAGCACACGTGCTGGCCTCTCAGGGTAATAGAAGGCCATCCTGTAGTGTGCCGTGCAGTCCAGATACTGTGCAATTCTGATAAGAGCTTTCATTGAGTCCTCTGAGGGACAGGCCACAAACGTGTGATAGGTAGATAACTGCATAGTAGATATCTGGCCGTGAAGTCCTGCTGTGCCAGAGCAGAGACCCAAGGATAGACCGATAGGGCTTTACCAGAGTGAGGTCAGGGTCTGCTGGTTTTGATATCACAAGTTTAGAGTCCATAGGTGTGCGGAAGGGTCTCTCGGGTATGTTGTTAGCTGTCATAAGGTCCTTAATTTGCCGAGACTGGTTGAGGTACACCCCCTGGTCATCATGCTGTACTGTCATCTGAAGGATAGAGGATATAGGACCCAAGTGTTTGGCCTTAAAGGTTGCTCTGAAAGCAGTCCAGAAGGCCCTCTCAAGAGCCGTGGAGCAGGCCATACCAAAGTCATCCACATATACCACACATATAGCCTTAACCGTAGGCGTGTAGATGAAATAGATACAGGCATCATGTGTAGACTGCCTGAATGAGTGTCCCATGTATTTGAAACTGAGCATAAACTGTTTAACCATCCTCTGCCATGATGCACCGGCAATCTTGAGGCCGTACAGCGCATATGAGAGTAATGCATAGCTGTAGCCCTTAAAAGTATAGCCAGAGGGAAACTGAATCCACACGGGGAACTCAAGCTTAGCATGCATAAAGGCCTGAGACACATCCAGATGTGACACCACCAGCTGGAATAGAGCTGCAAATATGAATAGCAGTCTGAAAGCTGATATCTCTGGGGTAGCTGAAGAGGTCTCCCACGGAAGGTAGCCTGTAGTTCTGCTGCCGTCACCAGCCATACGGGCTTTAAATATCTGATAGGGCTTGCCTGCCCCAGTAGGGTCAGGTTTGAATGGCATAGACAGTACAAATAGTGTAGTAAGGTACTGTGCACTAGCCGGAGGTGTTCCCAGCTTGAGCTTCTCCTGATTAACCATATCACCAACCTCCTGATCCATAGCTTTTAGCCAGTCTTCAGACTGTGGTGAGGATAGGGCCTGTTTGACACCGTGAGGTAGCTTAATCTCTGGTGCCGAGACCTCAAGCATATGGGTAATAGTAGAGGTAGGAGCATCAGAGAGAAACTGCTCCATGCTGCTGAAACTGCCAAACATGTATTCTGCTCTGAGGTCACTGCTGAGGGTGTCAGAGAAGGGCAGGTAAGCTGCTGAATGAGTGGATGGGAAGATAATCAGGTTGGCCGGGAGATCAATGTGCCAGCCAGCCGGCTCGTCGGGGCAGGGCTCCAGGATAACACCGTAGGGCCTCCTGTTGCCTCTGTGGGTGGAGATGAGAAGTGCACTGTAGATAGGTGCTCTGATTGTCTGACGAGCCTTCACAATAGTCCAGATAGGGTAGTGTTCATTAATGCCATTTAGCTTTCTGTAGCAGTCCAGATAGTGCAGTAGGTCCCGATAGTGCCGACCATCTGATGTCTGTGATACATATCTGACTGCCATAGTCCAGGTAACTGTGCCATCTGTCTGAATAAGCTGAACACATGCGTGTGACTCCTCTCCGTCAAAGAAAGAACCAATACCATGAATCCTCGAGCCTGCTGTGTCAAAGCTGTCACTGAACGGCTGCGGTCTGTCATAGTATGCATCAAACTCCCGCTCTGCCTGATGTGGGTCTGGAAAGGAGCCCAATATCTCTCCCATGTCCTGATGATTATGAATCCAGTGAGGCTTGCCAACATAGTGTACCATATTTGTCTCAGTATCCAAGATATTATATGCCAGAGAGCTGACTGATACACCGACAAGACGGCCTGACCAGGCCGCCCGCTGGGACTTCCTAGACATGCCAGGCTGTCTGGAGTTCCTCTGCTGCTGAGACATAATGACATAGCAGTTTTGGCCGAAGGCCTTCAGTTTTGCATAGCCATAGTGGTAGCCTCTGATCTGATGAAATGGTGTTGAAGAGATGTTCTTGTGAGTAGAGAGGTTCCATATGAAGCCAGCATGGGTGGCAGCCAGAGGCCAGTAGTCCTCGGGCATGCCAGCTGCCAGAAGTAATGCCTTAGCCATGTCGGATATCTTGCCAATGTCATTCTCTGCATGAGGATTGTCTGTATGTACTGTAGGTGATGATTTCTGGTGTAATATACGATGCTTCTGATAGAAAGCAACACACTGGGGGTCACCCATCTCTGGAGCACAGTCTGTACGGAGTGTAATGGACTGTGGTGCATACCCCATTGCATGTAAGCTGCCGTAGAAATGAACCAGACAGGTGTAGTATTCTGATTTCTGTACGAAGGTATATACAAATATGAACCTGCTGACATAGTCAATGAACTGACATCGGTACAGGTGGCCGTTGTAGCCAGCTGGTGTAATAGGTCCTGTCATGTCAGCAGCCCACTTCTGGCCGGGCTGTATGGCCACTGATCTCAGCTGGTCATGGTGTCCACAGGGCTTCTGCTTCAGCTTACTTCTTGTACAGCATACTGCACAGAACTGAGAGCAGGTCGGCATAGCTGCTATAGCTCGCCTAGACAGCAGAGGCCGACCGAGCTGGATGCCAGGCAGGTCGTAGAGCTTAAGCAGACTGGCCGTAGAGCCGTGACCCATGACTGCATGGAACTCCACAAAGGGACTGACCCGAGCAGGTGTGTTTCTGTTCCTGAACAGGATACAGATCTCAAAGGGAGTGCCATCAATGAATACTCTGTCAGGTCCGCCATCTGAGCCAGCCGGTGTCAGTGGGTGACTGGAAGCATATGTGTGCTTCCGAGAGAAACTGAATATCTTCTTAATGCCTTTAGGATAGATGTGTAGTACCTCCATAGTACATGTCTTGTGACATATCTGGTGTTGTGGCATATACGGGACAATCCAGAAGTAGGTGGTGTTATGCGGGTCAAGGAGAAAGTCATGGTTGCCCTTAGTCGGCATTCTGTCAATCATACTGATACTGAAGGGAATGTTACCATAGAAGAACTGACCCGTCCACTGCTTGGTGTGACAATCATCTGATATGGACCAGTGCTCAAGAGCCGGATGATTGTTACCCTCGCCAACAGGCAGGGAGTCGCCATACATAGATACATCAAAAGCCGGAGTACCAAGTTTAGCTGTAGCTGTAGGAGAGCCGTGAGTAGTAGCCCATTTAGTATACTCGCTATTACTCCACTGCCAGTCTGATGAGTCTCCTGTGCGGGTCCTGACAGCTGCTGAGCCGAAGTGGTGAGTACAGTATGCGGGTGCTGCGGCTCATCCCAGAGGTAATCCACCTGATTGTCTGTGATATGGTATGTCCTGCCTGAGTCCAAGTGAGTGTAAGTCATGCTGATGAAGTCTGGAGAACTGAAGCCGTGTCTGAGCATAACCCGGGTAGATAGAAGGGTCCTGGCGCCTTCTTTGAAGTGGCAGCCAGGAATAGAGTACTCATCTATCTCCCCTGATAGTACCTCACGACCGTACAGATGTAGTGTGCAGGTCCCGTCAGTTCGGGATACAGGACCTGTCATCACCGTGGAGAAACCAATAGTGGAGGAGGTATCCAAGGCCGAGATCCTGGACCTGGTGCCTGTGATATTTCCAGTGGCACCAGAGTCCACTACAATGCCATCACCGTCCCGTGATAGTGCATAGGCCGAGACAACCGGGCTACAGGTGAATACTAGCCCAGGCGGTGGTGTGCCGCGTGCCGTCCAAGTGAAGCCGAGCCACCAAGACATGTGCACCACGGCACCACCGACGGTGATCATGAGATCTGCCAGGTGTGAGGTGGTCTCGAGGACACTGCCAGTCTGATGCCAAGCCACTGAGCCAACACCACCGACACCTCTGTCCAATGTACTGTCGCCTGATATTGACTGGAAGTCCATGAAGAATAGAAACAGACACTGAATGATAATTGCCAGAATGGTTGCCAGGGTCAGAGCCGTGAGGTGTCGGGACCGCCTGCGGCGGTCCTCACTGTCTGCTGTCATAGTTGCCCGGAAGAGCTGTATTTGAGAAGCGGCATCGGGCGGCATACCCGAGCTGGTGAACTGGCCGTGGTCACTGTGAGGGTCTTCTGGGCCAGGTCCAGAGGAAGAGTGTCCAGCCCCAGAATCTGACCAATCCCAATCACAAGAACCACTGTACCCATTGTTACCAGCCCAAGTGCCACCATCAGAGCCCCAATCATACAGTATCCCCGTCCCCGTCCCCTGGGCCCCTCTCCGTGGGCCCCCAGGTGACAGCAGTCTCAGTCCGTCCGAGGCATCCTCCTGTCCCACAAGCATGCTCACATCTGCCATGGCACAGCCCAGGAAGCCGAGGACAACAAGTGGGGAGACGAGGGCATGTCTGTAGAAGGGTACACCACCCCTACCTACACCCCTACGCAGGGCAGGTCCAGTTCCGTGTCCAGTCTACCCCGTGTCCTTCCCCTGAGCCACGGGGCTCAGGGCTGTCGGGCTCGTCCGAGGCCCCGACTACGGACCCCGCAGACACCCCGTGTCCGCTGGCAGGGAGGTCCATAGCCGTGGCATATAGTCCAGCTCCTGCGGTGACAGAGCACGGGCCAGAGCTGGGAGGGAAGGGCACTACCGGAGGCGGTGCTCGTGGTACCCTCGAAGTCGTTGCGGCCGAAGCCGGCAGGGTGTCGTACCACTGGGTGGGCTGGGTGTGATCCTCACACCACAGCCTGTCCCAGTGGTCCTGCTCCCTGTCGGTGAGGCCGGGAGGCGTGCTCCTCGAAAGGAACCGCCGAAGCTCCACGGAAGGGCCGGACTCCGGTCCAGCCACAGACTCCAGCTGTGAGCTCCAAGACCTCGGCCCCCAAGCCCTTCCTCCCTCCCGGGTCTCACTGAGATGTTGTTCGGTCATTGATTGAAACCGAAGATCACCTGCCAACACCATGTCAGCGAACAACCCGGAGCCAGGCTCCAGGGGTGTCTCGTGTGCGAAGAGAGCTGACACGGGGTGCATACAGGTGTCTCCATGCTCGACATCGCCCGGTGTGTCACCCGATAACGGTGCGGCAGGATCCAACGTCTGAGTGGTCCCGTCTAACACCACACCTGCGTCGAGATGCGACTGGGTAGACGCAGGCTGTGGGTCACACGGTGAGCATGTGATGCTCGGGTCCGCACGGTAGAACGACGAAAGATCAAGCGGTGTCACGGCAGCGGCAGAGTCCATGCGGGCATCGACCGGTGGGGTTGGCGTGGTGTCACGATCGACACCCCCCACCCCGAAGCTGCCAAAATGAACTCTCCCTAGAGAAAGGGAAGAGTACGGCTCCTGAAGATCTTGCTCATCGTAGCCCGCCTCCTCCCCTGCATAGCAAAAGGCTTGAAACTTCGCGGAAGCCTTTCGCTGGAGTCGATCCCACTCGTCATGTTGCTCCTGAGTGTAGGATTCATGCTCCCAAGCATCCCACTCAGAGTCAGTCCACTCCTGTGGTGCCCAAGCGGGTGCATGAGAGGCCTCATCCCCCTGGGCGAGGTAGGCGGCAAAGGACAGGGAGCCGTCGTCCGGGTACGTGCACACCGACTCCGATGAGTCACAAATGTCTGGTGTGCTGTGCCGTGCTCCCAACAGACTGCCTGAAAGGCCTCCTCCGAATGCTCGTAAGCTGCCTGGTAGCGAGCTGCCAGAACATCGGTGAAGGCCCCTTCGGCCACGAAGAGCCTCGGGGTCAAGCCGCATGGAGTGTGCCGCCAGGTGCTGCATGTGTGTACAGTCTGCCTGGCTGTGCCTTCCACCGCAGGACCAACAGTTCCCGTAGAACTGTTTGGAACCCGGGTGGAAGGTGACTCGGGCCTTCTGCTTCTGCCCCTTGCCCTTCTTGCCCTTGCCTTTGCCTTTCCCCTTCCTGCGGATTCCCTGCGGCCAATTCCCCCCCTTCGGCAAGGGGGAGGCAGCAAAACGGAAATTCTTCTCCTTCTTAAAGGGGTGGGAAGACCGTCCAGGGTAGTAAACATCACGCGGGCGGGTAGGGCGTAGGTCAGGGGCTCCCCTGGGGTCCAGACCGCCACGTTCACCGTGGCGGTGCCCTGCATCATTGTAAAAGGCGCTTGTCAGTTGCTTCGCTTTCCCTAGTGTGTTGTAGACCCGCTGAATCGCGAGTCCACAGCTCACCAGGGTCAGCTCTGCCTGTGTCTTGACCTTTTCAATCGCGTAGTCCTCGTGCACCTGTTTGTAGGTGACGGGACTTGTACGACGAAGGAACAAACGTACCGCATCTTCCCTCGAGGTGTCGAGGCTGGAGTGTTGCCCCAAGTCCGTCGCAGCGTTACTGACAGCGTCAGTGAAAGCTTTGATGAACTGTTTGGGGTTCACACCTGCCGGGACCTCTACTGTGGGGGTAAAGATGAAGTCAGTTTTGTCAAAGTCCTCCAGGTCAGGCATCACGTCCCTGACTAAGGCAGTTAAAATAACCTTGCCGTCGTCAGGGAAGTAACGATGTGCTTCCCGAACTGAAGCGAGCGCTGGACCGCCACAGATACTCCAACAACTCCTTTAGGAGTTTGTTTGCGTTGGGCATCACTGTGGCGGTGACGTCGTCCAGACGGAAAGCATGCGCGTAAAGGGTGTTAAACCTTGTGAGGCGCGAGGTAAGCTCCTCAACGAGGGAGTCAAGTAGTGAGCGAGCATTAGACTCGTCACCACAAAACCTCCACTCGTCGATGGCGTCCCCTTTGCCACACAGCTTAGATTTAATGCCCCTTACTAACGCCTCAATCTTCTGGTGGTCATCAAGGAAAGCCGCTGACTCAGAATCAAACTTCTTTTCAGCCGCTGATTGTTGTGATGACGCGGCTACCGGTGTGGGCACCAGTTGATCGAATTGCAGTTGCCTCTTAGATGCACCAGCTGGGTGCGCTCTCAATCTTGCTGGATGGAGCCATCAGCTGATACGGCGTAGAGGCCATGCCGGAAATTTTACAGTTGCGGTCCTCGAGCGTTAGTCAAGAAAATCCAAGAATTCAAAATGTTCGGTAATCAAGGTTCTAAAAAATACACTGCAAAGTTCTCGCCAAGAGAAAACAAATTTACACTTGAGCAATCACACTGAGAAATAAACGTGGTAAAATGGTGGTAAAATGTGGTAAACTGGGGGTAAATTGTGGTAAATTGGTGTTTTACCACCATTACACTAATAGTGGCGATATAAATCCCGTGGGTAATTTCCTATTGGTCTGTTGCCACTTTTCTAACACGATTTTACCACATTTACTTATAGCGCGGTAATTATATATTATTGTTTACCATTGCTGTATATAATTTACCATGGTACCCCCCTACGACCGGTAAATTGACCCCCAATGGTAAAATTACCACATATGACCGGTAAATTGACCCCCAATGGTAAAATTACCACATATGACCGGTAAATTTACCACGGTATGACCACGGTTGGACATGTGGCAGGCAGGATGCACTGTGATACGGACACGTGTGCAAGATTAGTGCACGTGGCAATCATGCATGGAATGTTACATAACTGTTACCAGATATGCTAGGTAGGTAAGTACGTGGCTTTGCAAGTAAGGTCACACTAGAAGCAATAAGGAGAGAGGAAGGAAGGACGCATGCTGCTGGTTTCTAGCTTGCCGTTGCTAAGGTCTTGAGCATCGTGCAGATTTCATTCCTGGCCAAAGGTAGATGACGTGGAGGGGGATTTTAAATCCCGGAGGACGGTGGCAGATACACTTGGTCTCAAGGCGTGACGCCGGCATCAGCAGGGTATGTTTGGCATCCTCGTTCAAGACAAAGACGGCACGGCTGTTCATGCGCGCGTTTTTGATAGTCGGGTATGCCGTCACCATGGCTAGACGGCACACGGCGCAATGTGTGGCCGGGTCCCAGATCAGATAGTAAGCTTCCACGCGGCCGTATTCAAATGCATCGGCTTCAGAGGATGCTAAGGCTACGTTGTAGGAGATTCTGGTTACTGCCCTGGTGTACATCGTGGACGTGAAGTCCTCGTCGCCGTGCCGCATTCGTGGAAAACATAGGACGTCCAAGGCGTCCCGTTCTAGCTCGTATCGCTCACCGTGCATGGCACGCAAGGAAGCCGCCAGGCCCGGCAGCAGCCTTCCTTCCGCATCGGCGCTTAGCGCGGATACAGCCACGCCACCGCGGATGATGTGATGACCGACATCCATGAAGTGACACGCGAGCCCCGGGTCATCGCGGAAACCCGGGCCGTCCTCTTTCACCGAGTGCGCGACATAGTCTGGAAGGAACCGGATCCCGGGGTACAAGTGGGCCATGTCATCTACACGGTCTTTCAGCAAGTAGGCGTTACCGATGCATGAATCGATGGCCTTCCCCCCCACCGGCTCCGGCACCACCCCCTTCGCCTCCCCCAACAGGCGCTCCACCCATAGCTCGATGTTGGAGCTGACAACGCCTACCTTCTCCTCTTGCTTGCACAAGTGTACCACGGCTAGGCGTAGATTCAGCGTCAACATGTTCATAGGGCACTCGTTCTCAATAATGACAGCGAACTCCCTCATACGCAGCTCCGCTTGTGCGCGAGCCTCTGCGCGGTCTTCGATTGTGCCGGCGCACACCTGCCGGATGAAATATATCACAGCCTCCCTCAGCTTCCACCAAGCCCTGTCCAACTCTCGGTTGAGACTCCACAGGACGTCCATGAATACCAGCGGGCTGAATATTAAAATGAAGTTGAGCCAGTCCTCCATAGTGTAGTTCCCTGCAAACAAACCAAGCGTTTCGGGCGACATCAGCATGCATGCACCGTTCATTCAATCAATGGTCAACCCATACAACGGGCGGGCCTATGCACACAATTCACGTAGATCTCGCATGCATGGGAAGAACAGCTTTCCTGCAATCATGCCTGCCAGCACACCTACCTGCATATTGCACCACGTCCTGGTACTCACGGTGCATGTCGTGCGGGGCACACAGCCCTTTGCCGTTCTTCTGTAGCTGCTGTAGCTGCGCGGCGTTGAAGTAGCACGTGTCATCGCAGTTGGGCACCTTGTGGCGGAACATCTTCGCAGTACTCTTCACGACACCGAAGGTCATACAGTGCATGAAAGGCAGCACGTATGCCGACATGGCGGTGAAATATTCCAGGGCCTCCAGGGGACCCTTACCGTAGCGCCCGGTCCGCATGGGATCAGCGCCCTCCTGGGTTAGCTTGACTAGTTCGTCGTGATCCTCCTGGGTTAATAGCACCGACGGGTCCCAGGCATGAACCGTCTCCCCGTCCGGTAAATAGCTTTGTGCGATAGGCTTGGCATAGCCTAGGCAATACATCCCACCAGTTGGTCCGGGGGTGCCCTCCCACAGGCTCAGGTAATCGTTGCGTCTGGCCGCCACCGGAGCGAACCTTCCCAGATCGTTCCGCGCAACGGTGTCACAGTAGCACAGCACCAGAAACACACTGAACTTATCATGCCACTTGCCAAAGTAACCATCGTATACTCGGAACGGCGTGCCTTTGTCGTCAGCGTGCCCGTCGCGTAACTCCTTGAGCTCCTTCACGAGGCGCTCTTGGATCACGTCATTGTTCTTCCAGTGCTGCCTAGGGCCCGGAACCACAATTACGAGCCCGGTAAATTCCATCCTAACCCGATCCTGCGAACACCCGCATGGATGCACCGTCAGTCCTCCCTTCTTCAATCACCGGGAAGCCTTCACAGCCAGACACGCTAGCAGGTGTACAACCTACGGCACGCAAGGCGGGACGCAGTACACCTTGCATACGCCTACACTGCAGAAGCAGACCAGCAGCAGGGGACCACCTGCATGCGTTAGACTGGTTAGCCTTATTCTAGTAGCAAGGCACATCGCAACGGTTCGAGGTGCAGATTGTGGCGGCGTGTACCCGAGGGTGCAGGTCTGCGCTCCGCATCGCTCCGAACCTCGTGGACCATCCCCTGCACCGTGCGCGCCACATTCCCACCATTACGCCCGGTGGTGTGTCCCCACCCTCACGTGCAACGCATCGTTTGCACCATAGCGCTGTTCAGGTCAGCCATTCCATTGTTTCAACATACATCAAGGGGAGGGGGGGGGCTTGGTTGTAGTAGGAGTGCTGGGTGTCGGCTGGACTCACTGTTTGTCGTGCTTCTTCGCCCGTGCGTCATCCTCACCGTATTCCACAGCCATTCCAGCCCGAACCATTCCAGGTTTCATGGGATCCGTGCTTTCTGTTTCCTGCAGCAGCCGGCCCCCAACCGTGCTGTGCTCGTTGATCCGCGCCACGTGCGGGCTGGTCATGACGCATGCATTTGTAGGCGCTCTCGCCTGCGTATCAGCACGCATTTTTGCAAACTTCGCATTGCGCATCCAGCGTCTGACTAGCCGTTTCACCGGGAAGTAGAAATAGTACTCCTGCGGGCGGTACACCTCACCCCGCGCCGTACGTGTCACACTGTATCTCTCCTCCTCGCACCACCCGACCGGCACTCCCGCCGCATCCCACGCGATGGGAACCCCGCATTTCTCCTGCGCTGGTTTCTTGGTCTCTGCTGGAAACGTTCTGTGATACTTCGGACACACATGCACTGCGTAGTCCCACACGGTCTCGGCACCAATCAGGCGTAGCATGTGCCAGAGCGACCCCGGTAAATTGGTGGTTGCTCCACCCAGCAGCATCTTCAAGATTTTCATGAACGTGTTGAAGTGCGCGTCTGTCCCCTGCTGCCGCCGTTTCATGTCCAGCAAATACCACACAGCTTCCTGCAGCGTCACTCCGTGGGGGCTCGCCTGCCCATGCGTTAGAAGCGGATCCATCTTTTTGGGACTGAGTTCGGCCGACTCTGGCGCGTCCAATGTCTCCACTTTAGCTGGCTCCGGCGCGTCTACCGTCACCGCTTTCCCTGCCTCCGGAGGGTCCACCGTCACCTCTTTCGCCGGCACCGGCGCGTACACCGTCACCTCTGCGTGATGAGCCAGCAGCAAGGCGGCCGCCTCTTCCACCTCGATTTCCATGCCCGCCTTTGCAGCTAGTTCCTGCGAGTGGCCGTCCCCTCCTGGCTTAGTTTCTGTGCATATTCTGCGTGCGCTGCATGCCCCTGCGCATGTTGCATGACGTACATACTACAATACGCACTACATGATGTAGTGCGAAAGACGCACAGGCGTTTCCACGTCCTGTCCGAGCAGGGCAGTGAGACCAGTGTTCCGCCAGTGTGCAAGGTGCGGCAGGGCGTACATCGTAAAGAAAGTCCGGGATGGAGAGGAGGTCCGCCTCCGCATCACCACCTTCGTCCGTCTCCTCCACGATGTCTTCTTCCGGGATGTCCGGCAAATCCAACACCTCCTCCCAGTATGCATTTTCGGCTGGGGTGGGGGCATCAGACGACCCCCCTTCCTCGCAATGACTCAATCCCATATATCCCACGGCCCGTGCGTCCGCCAGGTCGTGGTTCGTATCATTCCCATCTGCGCCGGCTCCTCCCACCAGGGTATACCGCATTCTCTTGTTGGGTATCCTCGCCTGCTGAGAATCATCATCCGCTGTTTCCGCAAACACTGGGGCCGCCTCCATCTGGTGGCCAGCGGAGATGGCAATGACACGGTGCCTTTGATCAAACTGAACTCCCAGAGATTGCATGTGGCCTATGAGCACGTCAATCCTTCCCTTGTAATCCTTTCCGGCGCGCCCTGCCTGATCAGGTATGCCCAGCGTGCACAAGTCGTCGGGGGTGAAGAGGGAGCGAATGCTTGGGCGCTTGATGTCACGGTAAGCGCGTTGCGCCAACTCCAGTAGGCGGGCGTCGGTCACGTGCCGGTTATCACACGCGGTTGGGAGCTGCGCCGTTTGGCACATGACGGCTTCTTCCCCGGCTCGCCGTTTCCCCCGCGCGCCGTCCACCGGGCTCGCCACCCCACCTGCTAGCTCTCTGGGGCCCACAGGCGGTCCCCGGAGGCTTATTATTCGCAACCTCTTGTCGACCGTGCACCCGAGAGTTGTCAATCTGTCAGCCAGCTGACGGATCTTTGCGCTCTTCTGCGCCATCGTGCTGCACTCCTCTGTGACCTTGCTTGGGATCCATCCGATGTCCACAGCAAACCGCGACACTTTGGGTGACTTGCCCCCAATATGCAGGCTTTGCAGTTTGCGCAGGATGACGGCGTCCTCCAGTTCAGCCATCACCGCGCATACCTGCCGCAAACTACCCCTTCCGGCGTGTCACCGACCTGCACGCAGCACATCCGTTGAGGGGGAGTGGGGGGGGGACACCGACAGCACCTGCATCATGAAGGCAGACACCTCGTTAGATGCATCGTTGCTCCTCGCGTGAGCGCCCGATTGATACGCGGCGGTCGCTCGGTGCATGGCGTGTGCGGCGTGACGCGTGCTTAGTGACCGCGTGTTTCCGTCGGAGAACACAAACTGATTTATTCCAAAGATACAATACAGTTCAAAATTGTCTGTTCTAGCCACATACGGTCTTTCACTTCGCATAGCCTACAATCTGCATTAATCGGAAGCTGGTGTTCGTGGTTGACATCCTAAGCTTTCATGCCAGAGGCTTGTACGGTTGCGCGTTTCCTCTGCGGTACAAGTCGTATGCGCCTGCTTTCATGCTTCTGGTTCAGGAACACTGGTCAGCCAGCAGCTTGGGGTATCGCCAGCGTTGCAATCCAGGCTACGCGTCACCAGATACACCTGCGTGCACACGGCGCAAGATTCGACATTCATCCTCATGTTGCTCATTGCAGGCATCGGCATGTCACAACCCATGCATGCGAGCTGCCTGCGGGAGGCGTGCCCCACTCACCGGCTGGTCGTGGCTCCGCATTTCCGTCCACTTGTAAACCCGGCGGGACCGTGTCGCGCATGCTGAGCAACTTCGGCAGGTTGGACATGCACATTTCGTCCCCGGTCGATGTCCTCCAAAGCAGTCCCTTCTCGCAGATGTGCACATCCGGGACCCGGCACTCGCCGAATTTCGGGATGATCGCCGAGTTGAATGCGTGCGCGTCGAACTCCGCATGAAAAATGGCGAAGTCGAGGAGCACCGCGGGCAACTTGACCTGCAGGTTGGCGCCATTGTCACTGGCCACCGCCGTGCAGTAGTAATCGTGCACCTCAGACCACTCCTCCACCGTGATGCGATGGACAGTCTTGCCGATTGCTCCACTCCACGTCCCGGAGGCATGCTCCACTGAGTACTCCTCGCCGTACGTGGTCGTCTCCCAGAGCTGTGTCTTCATACGGCCCGACAGTATTTTGACAGCGGACTGCGTGAGCTTCTCCGCTTTGCCAGCAGGCACCAACCACTCTACACCGCCACTGACGGCGCGATCAAACGCGCCCTTCCGCGAAATCGGCAAGAGCTCGGCCATTGTTGCTCCTGACACAGTAACCTGCCGAGCATCAGCCGGGCAGGCCTGCTTCTTGCGCTTGTTGCTGCCGGCAGCCGACGGTCCCTCGTTACGGTTGGATTTCCGGGGTTCAGCTGCAGTGCTCTTTGGCGTGGCGACTGGCAGGAGAGCTCGCAGCTCCGGGTTGCTGTTCACACGCCGCCTGAGTTCATTTGTTAGTGGCGTGTTGAGCGCGTCCAAGGACTGCTTGCTAAGCGCTGCGTAACCCGCAAATGTCGCTGGTTGCTGAAGGGTAAACAAGCTCCCTTTCATCGTCAGACTCACTTTTTTGCCTGTTCCCTGCAGCGCGGTGATGTGGTCCTTCAGGCGCTCGTCCGGGACGGTTTGCAGCAAGGCCAACGCTGCCGCCGGTGTTGTGTCACCAACGGGGAACAGGGCGCCCTTAGCATCCATCACACCCTTCATCAAGGCCATATTCCTGGCTATGTTCCTGGCTCGTCGTTTTTCCATGGATGGCGGCGACGTTACAATGGTCCTCGGACTCCTCCTGACCTCCTGAGCCTGCTGGGGAGCCACCACCTCCTCATCCTCCTCGGACTGCTCGTCCAGGGAGGACCTTAACGCCGCCTCTGTCATGATAGTGGGTAATGGGCTCACTGCCTCCTCCGGTGTGGGCAATGCCCCCGGGGCCGGTGCTGCGGCCTGATTTATCTTGAAGTGTGTTGGCTGCTCCGGCGCCTGGGCTGGGCGCGACTCCTGGGTGCGGGGCTGGGTGGTATGTGCGCCCTGGGGTCGACGTCCTTGCGCAGGGGGGGCCGGAACCATCGTCAAGAACGGGCGCAGGAGGTTCAGCGCGTCACATACTTCGCCGACCCATATCGCGTGGCTCTCGGGAAGTTGCGACTGTGTCATGTGGTTGGTATCATCGCTGAATATACGTGTTGCGGGGTCGAACGTCACCCACGGGCACTCAGACAAGTACTTCACCCAGACTCCGATGTCCGCAATAAAATTGTCCTGCACGTCCGCCGCTACCTGCGGTGGCTGAATCGTACCCGCAGTGCGAACTCCACCCGGGGGTGCATGCGCCGCCACCCCGCCGCCAGCAGGATCCGCCGCTACCAGCGGTGCCTGAGAGGGCCCCACCCGCGGCTGCGCCTCTGCGGTACCAGTGGGGCTGGTAGCTGTCGCTGCGTCATCTGCGCCAGAGCGATCCCACCACCCACGTACCCCTCATTTCAAGCGCAATACACCTAGGGTGTCTGAACTGCACAGCGTCAGCAGACTGAGCGAGGGTGCACCCACCTGGGCTGGCAGGTGTCGCTGCGTTGGGGTCGGCCTGGGTGTCCATGGGTTCCGCAGCGGCCGAGTCCGCAGTAGCCGTTGGCGTGTGGGGAGAGGGCCCCACCCGCGGCTGCGCCTCTGCGGTACCAGTGGGGCTGGTAGCTGTCGCTGCGTCATCTGCGCCAGAGCGATCCCACCACCCACGTACCCCTCATTTCAAGCGCAATACACCTAGGGTGTCTGAACTGCACAGCGTCAGCAGACTGAGCGAGGGTGCACACACCTGGGCTGGCAGGTGTCGCTGCGTTGGGGTCGGCCTGGGTGTCCATGGGTTCCGCAGCGGCCGAGTCCGCAGTAGCCGTTGGCGTCTGGGGAGAGGGCCCCACCCGCGGCTGCGCCTCAGCGGTACCAGTGGGGCTGGTAGCTGTCGCTGCGTCATCTGCGCCAGTGCGATCGGGATCCATGCAGGGAGTACACACGGGCTGCGCCAATCGCGACCCCTCAGCATTTTGGCAAGCGGCCGTCGGTCGCGCTTCCCAGCGTCCATCCCACACCGCGGGTCGTGGTTCGTCACCCCCATCCTGCTGTGAGCAGTCACAGCGGACCAGCAAACTGCGTTTGGGACCCCCCTTTTTTGCATCTTCCCGCCCACTGAAGTTCGGGAACTCGCCGTTGAAGTTGTGCGTGAGCTTCACAGCCACGCCCAGCGCAAACTCCATGGTCAACTTGCCTCGGTCGGCAAGTACGGCTGCCAGCTGGTTGTTCACCTTCACCGCACCACCAGATGAATGGAATAAGCGCCCCACGTTCCTGGTGTGGATCGCACGATCCATAACCGTTGCTAGGTTTGAGGCCCTGCACGCCTTCAGGATTCCAAAGACCAGACTGCGCAGTCCGGGGCAATGCACACCCATCCGCTGGTAGAGAAGACAGGTGTCCGTCCGCTGTGTGTCTGCGGACCCATCGAATGTCAGCGGTCCCACGCGTGCAGGGACACGCGGAGGATCTACTCTCTGACCATCTCTCCACGTGATGCGGGCAAGCTCTTCCTTCTCTGCCTCCGGCCTCGCATCCCACGCTTCCTTCCCAACGAAGGCTTCCAGCACTTCCCAGGCTAGGACGAGGTCGGACATCTTGAGAGTGGCGTGCAGCCGCGCCTCCGGGGGTGGCAGCTTTGACCAGCCTTCCATGTTTTCGAAGTTGGGACATGGGCTGGAGAGGTGCAAAGGGTGCACCACTCGGGGCGGCCCAACCGCATGCTGGTTGCGCCAGTCGTAGCATGGGCCACACATCACCAGACCGGGTTGCTGGAGGCTAGTTCCCTGCAACTCACACTCAAAATCCGCCTTCATGCACAGATCGCAGCTCCATACTTCAGGCAGGCTCCCGTAGCTCCCTCCAAACCGTATTGCGTCGCCGCAAGCAAGGCATTGCATGTGCCATGGCATCCCATACTGGGACAACGTCCCCAGCGGCTCGGCGCGGATTGCGTCGTGCGTGGCGGGGACTCCAGCCTCCGTGCTGATGGCGCCGTAGAGAATTGCGGACATCGTGGCCGCGGTGCGCAGGCCGCGACCCCCACCAGGCACCTCCCCAACCGGGCAAAGCCCCCGATGCACAGTCCTGTCCCCCGGCCAAACAATGACGCTGCCCGGCGGGCCAGCAAAACGGACGCGCCTTAACGGCGTGGCTGACGGAAAGCCGGACGCTGCGTGATCGAGTGTGAAGTGGCACGCGCCGTCCTCGCACCGCTGCCAATGCCTTCCATCTACCGAATCAGGCAGGAGTTCCGTGTAGCTCTGCTCGTCAAGGAACATCCCGGAGGAAAACTGGGTAGGGAAAACTGCCTCCTCGCCGCTCCGGAGCAAGAGGTCAGTGTGCCACATCTGCACCCAGCTCCCCAGGTTGCGCAGGAGGACAGCTGGGGATAGCAAGAACTGGCCAACCCCTGACACCCGGACCGCCTTCTGCATGCTGACGTGATGATGCTCAAGCACCTTCCCCCAGATCCCCGGATATTCCGATTTCGCGCGCTCCCAGTCCACCTTCACGGAATACCTGGCCCCTGGTCGGAGACACCGCTCGTCCCGCTCGACCCGCGGGTCCCACTCACGCGTGCTGAACAGGGAAGAGGGCGTCAGAAAATTCGCAACCGCACAGTCTGTAGCTTTTGTGAAAAGCGATGAACAGCGGGGACAATCCTTCACGCACACGATCGTTTCCAAGATCCGCGCGCACTCCGCCTTACAGTCTTCAATCTTCTGGTGGCATACACGTATGCGCAGCTCACACGCATCGTGCAGTGCCGTGGGGTCATCGTGAACCATCGTGATGCGATGGAGCGTGCAAAAAGACTGTACCCCTTCCCAGGCAGTTCTGACGTTCTCCTCACGGTTCCCCAGCGCGACAGCTTCACACCGTTTAGTCGTCATCGCTGAATCAGCCGGTGATGGGGATTCCAATTCTTCCATAGCCGCCGTCCAGCAATCCAGCAATTTCACCAGCTCATCAAGCGTGCACCCGTGTCTTTCGCAACTGTTCTGCACCATACGAAGGGTGGCCATACAGCATGCGGCCCAGACAAGCAGGCACGCCTTCTCCAGGTCAACCAATACGCAGTCCCCGTTGGACCCGCAGGACATGGGAGGGGGCACCACGTGCATGCCTAGCCCCTCCAGATCTTTGGGTAGCCCCAACTGCACGTGAAGAACCCTACATGGCGTATCCGCATGTGGATGGCACGCCATTGATCCCTGGCCAACATACTGCGCCCCGCACCGACCCACCCGGGATACCCCACCCCATCCCACCCACGATTTAAAGCGCCGCTGCTCACTCTTTGGCCGCTGATTCGCAACCGCAGATGAAGCAGCATAAGGCACGGCGCCGGGGAGAGCGCCACACGCGCCACGCGCCTGATTCGGCGCGGAGCGGAGCAGCCTCCCCGATACAATCGGTCCCCACCCCGTGCATGCACACAGCACCGTCGGGTACATGCATAATCAGATATTGCGACATTGCATCATAATGACTTTTGAGGTCCACCAGGGCAGGCCGTCCAGGGCGGTCTCATACACACACGCACACGCACGCACGCACGCGTTTTACACACAAAGAAGATTTATGCTCAATATTGTTACATCTCATTACATTACGTTAAGTGCGCAAACAGGCCGAGCATGTTAATTGGTGTCTTCTTCGCTAGTTTCACTAACATACTCCTCATCATCGTCGGACGGATCCGTGTGTGTCGGACACTCCGCCTCCGATTCCACAATTTGTGCATACTCCTGCCACTCCAGCCAATGCTCCCTTCGCGGGTGGTACAGCCGCACGACCACGTAACCGTTTGGGGGCCGCTCTCCAAATTCTCCATCCTACGTCCCTTCGGGAACATCATGTTCCGTGGGCGCCGCGGTCCATACGTGGTCTGGGTTGAATCCGACAATTTTCGCTTCGATAATCCAGGGCGCCGGTACGAACCGGCTTTCATGAAGCGTCACCGACCATCCAATACGCACAGGCAGCGAGCCCCCGTTCTCCGTGTTGACCCATGTATGCTGCCACGCATACCACAAACTACACGTTCAACGATAGGGATCACAACCCCCATCGCGCGCAGCCTCCCCGCACCCTTTGTCCCTGGGTCCTCTGGTCCTTGCGTGCACACTATGCACCTGTCTACTGTACGCGCACCCTCACCCATCCCTCCCCACCCACGACTCGCAGCGCCGCTGCTCACCCTTTGGCCGCTGATTCGCAACCGCAGATGAAGCAGCCTATAACACGGCGCCGGGGAGAGCACCGCACGCGCCACGCGCCTGATTCGGCGCGGAGCGGAGCAGCCTCCCCGCACCCTTTGCCCCTGGGTCCTCTGGTCCTTGCATGCACACTCTGCACCTATCTACTGTACGCGCACCCTCGCCCATCCCTCCCCACCCACGACTGGTTGGCCAGCAGCCTCCCCGCACCCTTTGTCCCTGGGTCCTATGGTCCTTGCGTGCACACTATGCACCTATCTACCGTACGCGCACCCTCGCGCATGCATCCCCAGCGACGATCGCAACCACAGGTTGACACTTTGAAGGACACCGAAAACATCCACATGATCACTTTTAAAGAACAAATAACAAGTTGTAAGTTAAGACTAAGACTCCACTACCTCGCACGGAGCCCGCAGGCGATCCCGCCTCGAGGGGACCCCTAAGACTTCTCTACCTCGCACGGAGCCCGCAGGCAATCCCGCCTCGAGGGGACCCCTAAGACTTCTCTACCTCGCACGGAGCCCGCAGGCAATCCCGCCTCGAGGGGACCC
>LGRX02034325.1:0-36045 GCA_001247695.2 Cymbomonas tetramitiformis | reverse complement strand
GTCCTTCTCAAGGGGAATCACCCCCTGCATCGCCTGCTGTGAGCAACGATGGCACATGGGCCGACTCGATCCGGGTCCCGCGTGATGCCCGACCACGTTCCTCGGGAGGCGCACCGTCTACGCCGCCGAGCCCGCCACGGGCGCGTCAGCTGTCTCAGTCCCCTACAAGGGCGCCTCCATCTCCGGCAGGGTCGGATTGGGATGCCGTGCAGATGGCCACCTCATCCGTCAGTTCGGTGGGCAGGTTTCTGACCGTGGCGGAGGTGAGCAACTTGAGGGAACGCCGCAACCTCACCGTCTTCATGGTGAAGTTTGCCGTGGCGCATGCGAACCGCTGCCGGGACCAGCGGATCGTATATGAACTTGGCGTGTGCAACCAGGAGCGAGGTCTCAGGCTGCGGGACTATCCGGGCATCACCAGCGCAGTCGTCAAGAAGCACAACAAGACCATCACTTGCGGGCAGCGGGGCTGGCGTCTCCCTCTTGGGGGACAGACGACGTCTGCCAACCTGCTGGAGGCCATCACGTCAGCCTATGCTGATCTGTCGCATCGTGGCTCAGGACACACGCGTGGCGCAGGTTATGCGAGGAACGTCGAGTTCTCGCTGTGCAAGTGGGTGGAGCTTGGGTCGGCACACGTGCTGCGCTGCATGGCGCATCCAAACGCCACGCCGGTGCATTACATCTTCATGGATGATCAGCGGTGTCTGTCTTGGCGTACGGAGTTCACGAACGATTACCTTGTGCAGGACGACCGGAAGTTCATATGCATGCAGTGGGGTTACGCAGAATCGGCCGCGCCATGGTTGCAGACGGCCCTGCGCGTCTTGGAGGCGCGCCTTCTCCCGCCACGGCCGCCCAACCGTGAGGCTCGTGTGGCCGTGAGGCCGGAGCACGTGGATACGAGCTGGGCAAGGAATGTGGACGAGGTTCGCGACCCCCCTGCGCGTCGTCAATGGCCGCCTTCCCCCGGGACGTTCGAGCATCAGCCGATCGTAGGTGGTGCTGCGCATTCGCCTGCTCCTTCCGTTGACCGCCATGGGACTGCTACCCATGTCGTCCCCGCGCCGAGCACGTCCAGGATGCCGGCCAGCCACGCCTCACAGCGTCCTCCTTCTCCAGCTGGCTCGAATTGGAGTGAGGCTACACAAGCGTTTCAGCACTACACAGACGAGCAGCGTGAGGCGCAGCGACGGCAAGCGCATTTTCAACAGGGCTTCCCGGGCACAGCGGGCGGGCAGCCCTGATGCACAACCGGCGCTGTGGCCGTGGGCTGCCGGCACGGGCAGTCCACTTGCGGCCGGAGGTCCTGCGAGCGTGTATCTCGTTTGCGGGCAGTGCAGTGATTTGGTGGTGGTTGGTACGAGGTACCTTGCCCATGGTCGCCGTCTGGGCGATGTGGGAAGCAATATCGTGGCACTTGGCATGGTGCCCTTTTCGCATTTTGTGGGGGCGCTGTGTGGCCTCACTTTTGAGCTGGCTGCCGATGTGGTGGTCGGATGCTCGACGTTATCCCCGTCGTGCGTACTATGACGTTTGGGTCTTATGGGCCCTCGCCTGCATTTGGTACGTTGGGTTGCTTGTCGTGCGCACCACGGGCATCTATGCTGGCGTGCACCGTGTTCATGACGCAGGATGGATGGTCGTGCCCCTACGGGCTGTGGTCATTTCCTTGGCGTGTTGGTCGCAGTGTGCAGCCGCCCTCCTGATCGCAGTCCTTGCTTGGCTTTGGGTTTGTGCCAGCGTCTTCGCGGAGGATGTGGCGTGCCATGCCCCTTATGTCCCAAGCGACCATTTGGACGCGCGTCACATTCGACGTGGCCGTGGATGGGCTGTTCCGTCCCTACGTTGGTCTCAAGTTTTCTTGTTGGGCCGCGTGCGTCTGCCCGCTTTGCCGGCCAGATTGGACAAACCTCGCTTTGCGGCGCGCTGGGCGCAGCTTCAACGCAATCTTCGGCTTCATTACATCGCGCAGGCCACCTACGTGGCGCTGGTCCTTGCGGTCGTGGTCTTCGCCGCCGCTGGTGGGAGTACTCGCTTGGCGCACGGGGGGTGGAGAGTATTGGCGTGCTTCTTCGCTTCGAACTCGCCAGCAGCCGGGGGATTAGTATCGGGCCACCGTTTGGGCCCCGGCCGTGATTTGGGCCGTCCACATGTGGACGGCCCAAATCGTGGACGGCCGGGGGCCCAAACATTCTTAACATTCTAACATTTCGCAAATCAGGGCTCCCATACTTAAGCCCATACTTAAGGAGTGTAACGCGTCGGCCCGCGACGACGCCTGCGTTTTCACATACTTAAGAAAATTTAAAATTTTTTTATACTTAAGGAATATACACTGACTCCCCCCTCCCCCCCTAACCAGGGACTCAGGGGGTATAACCCAGTCGCATGCGAGTGTCAAACGTGCGTCAGAGAGACGAACCTAACCACAGAGCTTGCCAATCGTATGCGATTGTCAAACGTGAGTCAGGCAGTAACCCTGTGATTTTTTGTTTCATATTTTTGGGGCATTCACACAGAGCTTGACAATCGTATACGATTGTCAAACGTGAGTCAGGCGGTAACCCTGTGATTTTTTGTTTCATATTTTTGGGGCATTCACACAGAGCTTGACAATCGTATACGATTGTCAAACGTGAGTCAGGCAGTAACCCTGTGATTTTTTGTTTCATATTTTTTGGGCATTCACGGATGATGCCATGCGCGACAGTCACAGTGATGTGTAGATCATTACACTCATCCCGTGTCTATATAGAGTATTCCTTTCATTATAAAAAATCATTTTTCATGGTACCTTAGCATACCATGCCTACGTTTTTCGGTCTATACGGGCTATATATAAATTATTAATGACCACGCGATACACAGTTCTGACACGATTGTCAGAACTGTTTCCCAAACGAATTTTGTAATTGTTTTGTTGTTTACAGTAAAAAAATACACCGAACCCCACAACAATAATATGGGGGGGTCCGAACCAGTTTTGAAATCTAACGTAGAGCAAAATGACAGATGTAAAAAATCTGAAGTCAAGCATTCCAAAAACTGATATCTGAAATCTTACGTAGAGCAAAATTAGCAAAAAAATTCTAGAAAATTAGCAAAATTTTAAAAATGGAATCCCCCTCCCCACTCGAAGCGGAAACTCGGAATCCCAAGTCGGTATCCCCCCCTCCCCACTTACCCACTTTTTCGGGACCAGGAGTGAGGGCAAGATTTTTCAAAACAAAAACCCTCTATTATAATACAAGCTGCAGATACAAGCTGGTAGTCCTCCCCCCGGCCCCCGACTTCATTTCCAAACTCGAGTCCAAGTCGATAGGGGGGGGGCTCGTAGAGGAGGTGGGCGAGATTTTAAAAAAAAAAACTCGTCTTATTGTTATAAGTAAAATAAAAATTATAATCCGTCACAGCAGTCTGCTTCGTACTTGCTAGCTATTGCAAGGAAACTCCACGACAACTGCATCAATCGAATTTCGGAGTGAATGCGCATCAAAGCACGGTAGAGGCTATAAATTGACTTCTGAACTGGTCTGACAAGTTTTGGCGTAACATCGATTTTCCTGCGAATCCTGCGATATCTCGTGCGAATAAACACTGAGGCAGCGACTACGCCAGGCTCGGACACAGTTTTGACAATCGTGCACGCTTGTCAAAACTGACCACGACGTCAGGCTCGGACTAGCTTTTGACATTCGTATACGATTGTCAAAGCTTGCGACTACGAAAGGGGGCCGGACCTAGCGCCCAAGCTTCACAATCGTATACGATTGTCACGCGTGAGTCACCGGGGGGCCGGACCTAGCGCCCAAGCTTCACAATCGTATACGATTGTCACGCGTGCGTCAGGGGACCGGTCAAAGCTTGCGACTACGGCAGGCTCGGACTCAGCTTTGACAATCGTATACGATTGTCAAAGCTTGCGACTACGGCAGGCTCGGACTCAGCTTTGACAATCGTATACGATTGTCAAAGCTTGCGACTACGGCAGGCTCGGACTCAGCTTTGACAATCGTATACGATTGTCAAAGCTTGCGACTACGGCAGGCTCGGACTCAGCTTTGACAATCGTATACGATTGTCAAAGCTTGCGACTACAGCAGGCTCGGACTCAGCTGTGACAATCGTATACGAAAAATTCCCGCTCCGGCGCATGGTTGATTATCAATATATATATATATACATACATGTGATCTGTATTGATCGACATTCATCAATACATCTATACATGCATGCGCGATGCCACATTCATCCATACACGCATGTGCGATGTCGCATGCATCAATACACGCATGGGTGAGGTTACGTGTATTGATAAATGTGCACGCAGTGTACCCATGCGCATGCGGCATGCGTGTATACTTGATGAACGCTTCGCGCGATGTCGCATTCATCAATACACGCATGCGCGATGTCGCATTCATTAATGCATGCATGCGCGATGTTGCATCCATAATGTCAATAAATACACGCATGCGCGATGTCGCGTACATTGATGAATGCGCACACAGTGTATAGATGCGCATGCGTCATGCGTGTATACTTGATGAACGCTTCGCGCGATGTCGCATTCATCAATACACGCATGCGCGATGTCGCATGCATCAATACATGAATGCGCGATGTCGCATTCATCAATATATGCATGCGTCATGTCGCGTGCATTGATGAATGCGCACGCAGTGTACTCATGCGCATGCGACATGCGTGTATACTTGATGAACGATGCGCGCGATGTCGCATTCATCAATACACGGATGCGCGATGTCGCATTCATCAATACATGCATGCGCGATGTCGCATTCATCAATATATGCATGGGCGATGTCGCATTCATCAATACATGCATGCGCGATGTCGCATTCATCAATCAATGGTATAGTGCATTGATGTGCGTTGAATTATAATTTTTGTAATCTAGATGCAAATGCGACTCCCGCTTCGCGTCGCGGGATGCGCGATGTCGCATTCATCAATACATGTATGCGCGATGTCGCATTCATCAATATATGCATGCGCGATGTCGCATTCATCAATACATGCATGCGCGATGTCGCATTCATCAATCAATGGTATAGTGCATACTTAAATAGTGCATACCACTATACCATTGATTGATGAATGCGACATCGCGCATGCATGTATTGATGAATGCGACATCGCCCATGCATATATTGATGAATGCGACATCGCGCATGCATGTATTGATGAATGCGACATCGCGCATCCGTGTATTGATGAATGCGACATCGCGCGCATCGTTCATCAAGTATACACGCATGTCGCATGCGCATGAGTACACTGCGTGCGCATTCATCAATGCACGCGACATGACGCATGCATATATTGATGAATGCGACATCGCGCATTCATGTATTGATGCATGCGATATCGCGCATGCGTGTATTGATGAATGCGACATCGCGCGAAGCGTTCATCAAGTATACACGCATGACGCATGCGCATCTATACACTGTGTGCGCATTCATCAATGTACGCGACATCGCGCATGCGTGTATTTATGGATGCAACATCGCGCATGCATGCATTAATGAATGCGACATCGCGCATGCGTGTATTGATGAATGCGACATCGCGCGAAGCGTTCATCAAGTATACACGCATGCCGCATGCGCATGGGTACACTGCGTGCACATTTATCAATACACGTAACCTCACCCATGCGTGTATTGATGCATGCGACATCGCACATGCGTGCATGGATGAATGTGGCATCGCGCATGCATGTATAGATGTATTGATGAATGTCGATCAATACAGATCACATGTATGTATATATATATATATATATTGATAATCAACCATGCGCCGGAGCGGGGATTTGTGACCTTACGAAAAATTTAGCACGGTTTTGCCCCATTCTTTTTATTTTTTAGGTTATTCATGCATACATTCTTCGAAAAATTTAGCACCGGTTTGCCCCATTCTTTTTTATTTTTAAGGTTATTCATGCATACATTCTTCGAAAAATTTAGCACCGGTTTGCCCCATTCATTTTGTTTTTTAGGTTATTCATGCATACATTCTTCGAAAATTTAGCACCGTTTGCCCGGCATTCATTTTGTTTTTTAAGTTATCGCATACATTCTTCGAAAAGCAACCGTTTTTTTTGGGGGTATTCATGGTTGCAGGCTTTTTTGGGTTCTAACGTCTAAGTCTTTCAGTGTCTGCGAAAAAGCTAGTTTTGACAATCAGATTGATATTCAGATTTTTTACATCTGTCATTTTGCTCTAAGTTAGATTTCCATTTTTCAAATTTTGCTAATTTTGCTCTACGCTAGATTTCAGATTTCCTTTTTTGGAATGCTTGATTTCAGAGTTTTTACATCTGTCATTTCGCTCTACGTTAGATTTCCTTTTTTCAAATTTTGCTAATTTTGCTCTACGCTAGATTTCAGATTTCATTTTTTGGAATGCTTGATTTCAGATTTTTTACATCTGTCATTTTGCTCTACGTTAGATTTCAAAACCCCCCCATATTATTGTTGTGGGGTTCGGTGTAAAATTTTTACTAACAACAAAACAATTACAAATAAATTCGTTTGGGAAACAGTTTTGACAATCGTACACGATTGTCAGAACTGTGTATCGCGTGTTCATTAATAATTTCTATATAGCCCGTATAGACCGGACTAGGAAAGAATGGGAAATGATCCTCCTAAAGGCCTCAAGCGATTTAAATATTGCCAAGGAGGGCATGGGCGGATGCAAAAAATCACAGGGTTACTGCCTGACTCACGTTTGACAATCGTATACGATTGTCAAGCTCTGTCGTTGGGTTCGTCTCTCTGACGCACGTTTGACACTCGCATACGACTGGGTTATACCCCCTGAGTCCCTGGTTAGGGGGGGAGGGGGGAGTCAGTGTAAATTCCTTAAGTATGAAGAAAAAATTTAAATTTTCTTAAGTATGTGAAAACGCAGGCGTCGACGCGGGCCGACGCGTTACACGCCTTAAGTATGGGCTTAAGTATGGTAGCCCTAATTTGCGAAATGTTAGAATGTTAAGAATGTTTTGGCCCCCGGCCGTCCACAATTTGGGCCGTCCACATGTGGACGGCCCAAATCGTGGACGGCCGCCCGAGGGCCGGGGCCCAAACAGTGGCCCAATACCTACACTCCAGCAGCCGCAGTGCGTCTCAACAGAATTTTACGATTTTTTCTGCTTTTGTGCGGAATTTTGTGGGTCGCTGGCAAGCTGGCTGAGAGCGTGCCCATGTGCGATGCCATGTCGCCCACGCGCAGTGCTTGGGGTAAATCCCCCTGCACTTCATGGGAGGCCCAGCAGTCCTCGAGGCAATGGGAGCCGGGCTGGGAAGCCAACATCGCGGAGCAGGATGAGGTCTTGCCGTACACCGTGCTGGACGAGCTTCAACCTTTGGGTGACACGACAGTGACCAAGGACGAGGCAGCGTGGCTCGACACTGAGCTCAATGCCACGTTTGGAGGACATCCTGACTTCAAGGAGGAACACTGGGAGGAAATGCGGAATGTTCTTCGCAGGTGCAAGACCACCTTTGCCAACAGCCCTCACGATCTGAAAGGCTACAAGGGCAAAGCGAAGCACAACACGTTCTCCATCCCTTTCGTAGACGAATCCAAGGCCGCCTACCAGAGACCTAGGAAGTACAGTCCGGGCGAGCAGGAAATCATCGATATCCATTGCAAGGAACTGTTGGAGTATGGCTTCATAGAGCCAGCAGCCAAGCATTGCAGGCATGCGAGCAACGTGGTCGTAGCTGGCAAGAAGGATCACGAGACTGGCCTGTGGACTCAGACGAGGTTCTGCGTGGACCTCAGGGGCGTCAATCGGCACTCCCTCAAAGACAACACGCTGCCGCACCGACCAGAGGAGCTCTACCAGAAGGTGGCCAAAGCCAAGTTCAAGACCACTCTGGATGCCACCAAAGCTTTCCACCAGATTCCCATGGCTACAGAAGAGGACAGGAGCAAGACGGCGTTTTGGTGGAAGAATCAGCTGTACCAATACACCTCGATGCCTTTTGGTGCAGCTGGAGCTACTTCTGCGTTCGTAAGAATCATGGACTACGAGTTACGGCACTTGCAGCATTGCACGGTGGCGTACGTCGATGACGTAGTGGTCTATACGGATTCCACGCCTGAGCAGCATTTGAAGGACGTTGAGGATGTACTTCGCACCTTGGGGGATGCTGGCATCCGTTTGCATGCAGGCAAGAGCACTTTTGGTGCAGCCACGGTGGACTTTCTGGGCTATCGTATTGGCCACAACTCCATTGGCGCGCAAGAAGCCAAATGCAAGGCCATACAAGAGCTTCCAAGCCCTCAGGACAAGACTGGGCTCCGCTCGATCTTGGGTATGATGAACTACTACAAGGGCCTGGTGGGTGAGCCAGGGGGGCCAAACTACTCTGAGATGGCCCGCCCTCTCAACGACTTGCTGGGCTTGCATATAAGAGTTCAGCGTTCGATAACAGGATATCAGAATTTTAAAAAATTTGTAGCTCTGCGATCTTATGCTGTGTTGAGAATTGCTTGGTCAGTCACCGGCACCAGTGGATATTAATGATGCTTATGATCAGTCGCGAGTGTTAAGTTCGTTCGATTCCGAGATGGTACCATCATATGCACGCGTTTGCGACATGGTGTCTCGTACACATGTACCGGTCATGTACCAAATGGCAGACTAGTGCATGTTGCGGGTACATGTGAACGCACCCCCTTAGTACGACGTGGGTACATAGTAACCCCACGCGCGTTATATATGGCGTGCACGTGTACCGACAATGTACCATGTGTGAATTTAACAATTCACCATAACAAAAACGATCATTATATACAATTACATTTACCTATGTTTATCTATCACGCCTCATCGTCACTGGGATTCTCATCTCGGACAATCTGCTCAAAGAAGTCGGCTAGCGGATCCAAGACCACCGAGGTTTCCATGCAAGGATGCTTTCGAATCACCACTTGAGGAGCAATCTCCTCGGCAAGCACAAACGGTTCTTTTCGATCGAATTCAGTGGCCGGATTCTCTGGGTCCAAGACGTAGAAACACTTTGAAACACTTTCCGCTCCTATGATGGAATGCCTCGCACGCAAAGCGGCCGTTAAAGCTTTAGTTGGCTTCTTGAGCCACGAAACCTTGACAAACACGTACGGTCTTCCTCCAAGCTCCACTCGATAGATGTCATCCACCCGGCCAAACCTGGAATACAAGCATCACCCCCTCCCGACATCAAGCACGTATGCACCATCACATCGATATCAAATCAGTCTCGCACCGCTTGGCTCGTGCATGTTCGGCCCGCACACTACTGCACACGGGTACATGTGCACCCAAGACGTACCCAGTATGAAGACATGACGGGTACACATGCACCCACGCGTTCCCATGTTAGGTGTGTATGTACCGAGGGTGTACGGGTACTGGTGGTACATGATTGTGCACTCACCGGTCTGTTTTTGCCTTTTCCTTTGTTCGCTCGCGACCTTTCGTCCTCACCCTCTCGACGTAAAAAGATCGGAAGTAACATTGCACTGTCTTGAACTTTTTGTCCATGGATGCGGTCCGGAACTTCATCGTACCCACTTGCACTCGATTGAACTTGCGGCATCGAGGAGGGCAACCTTCGAGTAGAGCGCGCTCATACTCTGTGTATTGTCTTCCCAACCATGGGGTGGGGTCCAGGTCGATGTGCATCTTGTACTTGGCGGTACCCGGTGCGCCTTTGACCTGAAGGTGCGCCGTCTGCAAACAACACATGGCGCCGCTAAGCACTACGGAAATGCCGGGGACGTATGTACCGCGCGTGCACTGCATTACGGGTGCAGGCTAAATACACGTGTACCGGGCCAGCACTGGAAACGGTTGCGACCGGGTGCACACGTACTGACCTATGGTACATGGTGGGTACACGTGCACCCGCAATTTCCGATTTTCTTATTCTTACGTAGAGCATTTTTAGGAATTCGCTTGTGGTCGAATGTTGGTAGTTTGCTCCAGTATTTTGTGTGTCCCTTCTCCTTGCTCTCCAGAGCCATTCCCTGAAGTTTCCTAACGTCTTTCCCGCCATGTTGTGCCGTGCGCGTGCATTTGCGTCCCTCGTTGTTAGGGTTATTTTAGGGTTCGCCTTTGTACTACAGTAGTTCCGTTTTAAGTGGGTGGGTGGTAGTGCGTCATTTGGTTGGTTGGGGTGCTTATTTTGGGCCTGTCTTGTCCATCTCGGGTGTCGCTGTAGTGTTTTCGCTGTTGTCGAGTTTATGGTTACAGCGTTACATTGCCCTAAATCCATATATGTAACGCCCCTAATATCATTTCCTTGGCGGGCCTCATTTTTGGCATGTCGTCCCCTAGTTGTGCAAAACATTTGGGGTGTTTCGGTGTGTTTTCCAAAAAATTTTACTTTTACGTAGAGCATTTTTGGGAATTCGCTTGTGGTCGAGTGTCGGCGGTTCGCCCTCATACTTTGTGTAGCGTGTCTCCCTACCCTCCTGAGCCATTCCCTAAAGTTTTTTTCCTGCCCCTCTCTGTATATGGGGCTGTGTGAAGTCATTTGTGTCTTTAATTGGTAGGGTTTCGGTAGGGTTCGCCTGCATATCGTGGTAATGTCGTGCAAACTTGCCGAGTGGGAATGTAATCCTAATATTGCTATCAGTGTACCATGTATTCTTTTGTTTAAGTATATATATGCAGCGGTTCATTGCTGCCGTCCTCTTCTGTCGTTCGTACATGCCATGGGAATGCAGTTTATGTTCATTAGTTTCGTGGTTGATTATAATCGGCTATATGGTTGATTGTAATAAAGCCGCGTCCACGTGAAGGCGGCGGCCACGTGCACGTGGTCCCCCCGCCACGACCCAGTGGTTTAGGTCGGATTGTTGAGGTACACGACGCTCGCCACGCACGTTCCTGCGAAGCACAGTCAGTCGGTACATTACCGGTACACATGCACCCGGGAATAATCACAATGGTACGACGTGGGTACATGTGTACCGCGCGTGTACGGTGAATGCGGACACATTCTCCCACTAAGGCATTCCCACACGACGCGCCCACGCAAAATAAAATTTTTGGCAGGGCCTCCGGCGCACATTGTGACCATAAGCAAGAATTTCCGGCATATTTCGTTTCACCTTCATGCGTAAGCGTCCGGTACGTATGTACCAACGTCACACCGGCCATGTACCAACTGAAGAACGGTAAGGTGCACGCGTACCCGGGGTGCACGCATTACTTTATGAAGGGAAGAACGCACCTTGCATCGACATCGTCGGTGTCGTGAACGGTCGTCGTTGTCGACCGTGTTGTCGCCATGCATGCGCCGGCGCCGGGCGAAGATACCGAGGGCGTCCCCGACGCTCCTGCCCATGTCGCATGGATCTGCATACGGGAAGACATTGCGGGTACATACGTACCGAACATGTATTAGGCGGCATAAGGTACATACACGGACGCATGTACCCGGCATGTACCCGGCGGCGAGTACATGCCGGGTACGCATGCCGCGCCGCGAGCAAGTACACGTTGGGTACAAGGTAAAGGTACACGTGTATCCGGCATGTACGCATAGACGGTTACATGTGTACCGCATATGTACTATCACCGTACGTTTCCCGTACATAGGGACCTTATCAGTACGCAAATAATGTTCTTGCATGTACCCGAACGTAATTGATGGGTACATATGTTATTTCTGCACCCCACTTTGGCTTCATTCTTGTACTTTTGTGTACTTGCTCGCGGCGGATGCTGGGTACAATTAGGGTATACATGAACCATCCCGTTACTAAAATCCGCCGCGAGCAAGTACAAGAATGAAGCCAAAGTGGGGTGCAGAAATAACATATGTACTCAGGTTTGGTATATGCAAGTGCAAGCGAGTACAATTTACACTTTTCCCGACAGCTTCAGGTACAACCCAGGCGCACGTGTACCCAAGCGAACATCACCAAAACGCAAAAAAAAGTCACCAAACCCCCCAAAAACAAGTTGGCCTCATTTTAAAGCGCACGACGAGCGCAAAAAATAATCGAGTGCACGACGAGCCCGAAAAACATTTTAGTTGCACGAAAAATGGGCAAACGTGTTGCACAAAAAAAAAAAAGGAACAGAGAAAGAAAATCGTACCTCAATTAGGATGACCGCCCGAGTAGAGCTCGATGACGATCGCGATCGATACGTACGTGACCTGCGTGCCTGCGATCCCCAACCCGCGAGCGCGAGCGTCATGCGGTGGATTATTCCATCTCCAATCGTCCGATGACATCGCATGGCACACGTTTCGCAGAATTCGTCATCGTCATCGTTATCGTCGATCGTGCTCGCGTGACGAGGACGTGCTGTGACTTCTCACGCCCCCCAACGCGCAACGGGAAGTCAAGGTGTCCACCCTAGCAGCGAAAAATGCTTGTAGGAGCGAGCAAAGCTCGCTCCGGAATTTGTGGAAATCTGGGGTGGGGGTGTGGAAATTTTCTGGGGCGCTCTGAGGGCCGCAGGCCCCAGTGTTAAGAGGGGGGCCGTAGGCCTCGTGGGGAATTCTCAGGGCCCGCAGGGCCTCAAATTCGTGGAAATTAAGGCTAAATCTGGTCCTTGACAAAGGCTCGGGCCAGCTTTTCTGTGGAAATCCATCGCGTGACACCTACGAGTGACACAATCTCGCCGATCGAAATGGAAAAAATACTCTGAACTCTCCAAAATCTGAATCGCCGAATCCACGCAGTTTGCAAACTAGATTCGGCGATTTCCACAAACCTGCTTCAGAGCGGGCGGTGAGTCTGAGTGCACAAGATAACGCCGCGTGGAAGTGGCTTTAGAAATATGAGTGCTTACGCAAGCAAACAGAAATTGCGGTGCAAACACTGCCCGAAATATATTCGGAAAGATGCCATGAAAAAGCACTTAGAGAATAACCACCCGTCCGCCTTGAAAGCGCTCGCCCCATCTATTCTTTCCGTTTTCTCGCGTCCATGTGAGCAGCCGCCGGTCCCCTCGGAAGATTCTGCCCCTTCGAACACAGAAGTGACAGAAGTGACGAATGGTGAGGTTGAAAATATGTTTTCTCAGGAAGCGCTGGTGATGGAGAGTTTTATTCATTGGAATGCCCCTTCTGCGCATCGCGCTCGATCGTTCTTAACAGAAGCACTGAATTATCATTTCAAGGGGGCGAAGTGGCACTTCACAGCAACAGATTCTCGCGCCAAATTACATGTAGTATCCGAGGTGATTGACCGCATTATGAAGGATGAGAGTAAATTTTCTTTTTTAGAATGAATACATAGTCATATCAGGCCTCGCCCTATTTTCAGTTTTGTAGATTATAATATTAGTCTTATTATGATTTGATTATGATATATATTCTATATCGTTGATAATATGATCTTCTGGTGACCTTGGCTTCAAAAGCATGCCCTATATATTGGACGTGATTTGATAAAGGAATATTCCTTGTAGCATGTTAAATTGAAATTCTCTATTAAGGAATCGTACGTTTCGTTTCACGAAGGAATATTCCCTAATTTCAAAAATTTCGCCTGCGGCGGGCTTTTCTTTGTGAAAATCCCGAGCAGCTCGCTCGGCAATTTGCATTTTCCGCAGCTAGGGTGTCCACTGTAGGCGTTTTTGCAGAATACTGTAAAAAGTTCAAACTCACCGGTACAGCCGTCAACGCTTCACATTTCACCGTCCGGCAGTGTGCAGCAGCGTGTGGTGGCCTCGCCAGCGGGTTGCATGTTATGATATTTCTCATTCTTGCTCGCTGCAATATGTCACAGGTTTGTAGTGCATGTTTTTTTATATGTATATGTATTATTTTGTGTGTGCTTAGCGCGCTCATCCTTGGCATGCGCGGAACTTTGACTTGGAGTGAACGGGAAGATTCCCGCGAGTCCTTTGCACTCGAAATAGTTGGTTCAAATCCCAACTCACTCCACCTCTCCTTTTCAGTTTCCCTCGTTAATTTCGTTTTTCACTTATATTATCTTTCATCTTTACTAAACGTTACTTGGTTGTTTTTGTTTTTCAGATCGCTGAAAATATTCGAGTGGTGAAATCAATTTTTCCACCATCATCTCGCGTTTACATTCGCGCTTCTTTGAGGTTCCTAGGTTGCTAGTTATGTTTTGCACAAGGGAATCTTTGATGCGTTTTCCGCTTTTTACTAAGTGTTGGTTCTTTGCTTTACTTTTCAGATCGGCTGTTTTGGAGAAACCCTAAATGGAGAAAATCGACCGCCTCGAGTACTTCATGAGCTTCAAGCTTCCCTTCGAGCGTGCTAGGTTGATAGATTGTTTACAATCGTAGTGTTGGAACTAGAAATCGTACGAATAGAACGTTATTTTGCGTATTGGTAGGATAGAGATGAGTAGTCCCAATTGTATCCCATCCTGCCTAGCTAGCTACACTATTGTATTAATATGATTGTATTAAACATGCTCGAGTGTTCCATGCGTATGCGTGATGTGCTAGCCTTCGCATAGCATATGCATTGTGAACACACTTAATGTAAGTAGCACACATTTTCGCAATCCTCTTGTGATATTGTGCATATAGATAGGCCTCGTACACGCGCACCAGAGTTGTACCCACCATTGCGTGCATGTGTACCCTTTTCGAGTACACATGCACCTATAGCGTACTAATGCATACGCACGTACATGTTGGGTACATATGTATGGGAGGCTCGTACACGCTTGGTACATGTGTACTAATAATGCACCGATATACACGTGCATATGGGGTACGTATGCACCAGTCATGTTAGTATCAATAAGTACATATGTACCTGGTTTGCGTACATGCGTACCCGGCATGTACCTCACTCAAATGTACATGCGGGGTGCATATGCACCAGTCATGTTAATATCAATAAGTACATATGCACCTGGCTTACGTACATATGTACCTGACCTGCGTACACGCATACCCGGCATGTACCTGATGCGTGGGTACATGTTGGGTACGTGCGCACCAGGCATGTTTATATCAATAAGTACATATGTACCTGGCCTAAGTACATATGTACCCACCATGTACCCCGGGTGTCCCAACGGTAACATCCAACGGTAACATCCAACGGTAACATCCAACGGTAACATCCAACGGTAACCTGAGTACAATCATATGCGGTACACATGTACCCGTACATGCGTACACGCCGGGTACATGCGCAGGCGGCAAAAGGTACATACACAGACGCATGCACCCAGCATGTACCCTGTCGCGGGTACATGCCGGGTACATATGCCGAGCCGCGAGCAAGTACACGTAGGTACAAGGTAGAGTACACGTGTACCCAACATGTACCAGACCCCGTTTTTTACTGTTTTCGTACACGCTAGGTACACGTTGGGTACACGCTGGGTACACGCTGGGTACACGTCCCCGGTACATGCCGGGTACATATGCACTGGGGTTTCCAAAATTTGTAGGGAAACCTCTAGCTAGTACAAGAGCAAAAGCATACAGGCAATTGAGTGTCCTGCTAAACTACTGAAAAAGTCTGCACCAGCAAGTCAGATTGAAGAATATAAAGGTGTCAAAGTAAAACCAGATTGAAGACCGTGTTGAGGTCAAAGTAGATCTCAGCACACCACCAGACAAGTGGTGTACTGCCAAAACCAGTAACACAACTACTCGGGGTCAAAGGTCAGAGGAGCACCTTCACCACATCGACCACCGTAGTAGCCCGCAGTAGCACGGCGGAGCAATACGGGGCGGCCAAAGTGTAAGGTATCGATCACTGAAAAATCATTCGCCAGAGAATTTGACGGAGTCGGAGTTGCTGATTCGTCGATCACGGGAGGCTGCACCGCACCGGGGTGCTGCCAAGTGCTGCCCGAAGGTGGGGCCTCGTCATCTGAAGACGACGCCGGCGACAGCGGAGGACCGTCCTCAAATAACATGGCAGGCGGTGGCGGCCCGGGATGCCATGGCACCGGAGCCATATAGAGGCCCTGTCGCCTCTGTATCCGCCGGTGGAGACGAGGTGGAATAGCACACGGCACCGGAACAAGCGGTGCCTCCTCTCCCCTGCACAGCACAGGCTGTGGCGCAGCCCGACCCGATACCTGCACAGGGTCGATGTCATTGGCCACCGTATAGGTGGCAGCTCCCACTCCCATGACAGAAATCAAGAGAATGAAGGAAAGTAGAAACGGCATCCCCCATAAGCCCACGTGGGCGGGGAAGCCCCACGGAGGCTTTCCGCAGCCGTGGCTGCGGGGAGCACCGTCATGCCAATCTCCCAGAGCACCACCAGAGTGAGGTGCTTGGGCTGCGGGCGTTGACGAACGATTTGCCGAAATTGTCGAAGTCCGCGGCTTCACGACGAAGCTGCCGTCGGCGAGGTCCTCGTAATCGTCCGTGTCGTAACCCGTGAGATCAACCTGCCCGATGGCGGCGTGGTTCACGGTCTGAACGAACCCAGCGAACTCACCGTCCGCGTCCGCTGTGGTGGTTACCCGCGCCGATTGCGGTGGCGCGGGCTTCACATCCTTTCCCTGCGAGACAGGCATAGCAGGGGCCGGCACGGAGGATGCCGATGCCGCCGCACCATTAGCCGGAACCTGCTCCTTCGGTGTGGCCACCGCTGCGGCGGGTCCGCACACCAGAGCCGAAGCCTCCTGCCCGATGCCGGCAGGAGGCGGGAAAGATGCGTGGGTGTAATGTACCTGCCTGCGGGTTGGCCGCGGAGTGAAACTCCGCGGCAAGATCGTCGAGCCGGCGGAGAATGTCATCTCCCTCGGAAGCCGGCTGCTGCTCCACGGTGAAACCGTAGGCGGACACATCGATGCCGCCTACCGCTCCCGCACAAAGCACCGCGGGCGGCCCGTACGCGGCTGCCGCACGTGCGAAGGACTCCGCCCCGTCATCCGCTGCCTGCTGGAACAACGCACACATGGCGAGTGCGTGTACCCCCTCTGCGTCCTCCTCGTCGATGGGAACGCAGAATGCCGCGGCAGAGGTGGGCGGGTGTTGGCGCCCGCCCAACGGGCAGTCGCGGTAAAAGTGATACGCCTCACCTTCTCCTGCCTTTTTGCACCTACCGCAGAACGGTTTCGCTCGTTGATCGTCGCGGTCGAACCCCACTGGCGGGGCCTTGTGGGTCCCCACACGGAATCCCCGCGGCTGTTGCGCTCGCTGCTGCTGCTGCCGCTGCTGTACCCGCTCCCGCTGGTGCCGCACCACCGGAGTGGCCTCACCGTGTTGCTTCTGAACGAGCTCCTTCAGCTCCGTGATCTTCTGCAACAGTGCGTCGTAATCGCTGCTAGACAGGTGCGCGGAGATGCCGTCCGCGCCAGAAGCTGCTTTCCCTCCGTCCGTCTGCGCCCAAGCCTGGTAAATTTCCACAACCATGGACCGGAGCGAAACCAGCGACACGCGGGTCAAGTCAGCGGCCATGGGATAGCGGACCTTCACCGCAGCGTAGAACACGGGGTCGAGTCGGGTGTAGAGGCTCAATTTCCTGGTAGCATCCGTCGGTGTCCAGTCAGACGCCCTGTTATCCCGCACCAAACGCTGTTCCTTAGCCAAAATCGGCTGCGGGTCAACGTTTGCGGGATAACGTAACGCGGCGTGCTCCTCCTGCTGCGACTCCCGCAGTGCCACCGGTACACAGCCCTTGATAACGTCGACCAGAGCTCGCCGTCCATCTCGGTCAGCCGAAGAATCCGTACCAGTGAGTCAGACGTAGGCGCTGCTGTGCTTCTCCACCACGAGAGCCAGAACGTCGTACAAAAGACCATTCACCCGGTCGACCACTGGAGCCAGAGGGTCGTCGAGGTCAAAGGCACATAGCTCCAGCCCAGCCGATTGAAACTCTGTACGTAGCTGCACCACCAGGTCGGACAGAAGGCCAGCGTCGTCCGTACCGCGAAAATGATGTTTCTTGTCGCCAAGAATATCCTCACGGATACTCTTGGCCCAAGCTCGACGTAGCCGCGCCTTGTAGATCTCGTCGATGAGCTTGGATTGCTCCTGCAGGTAACGTCTGAGGGCCACGTCCGCGTCCTCGTTCGATGCAGGGTTGGGGGTAGGAACAGAAGGCGTAGCTGCCGTTGGCGTGTTCCGTACCCCGTCGATCAACCTCAGAGAGGCGTCGATGTCGCTGTCCCTCGTGAGGGACTTTTTGGATCTCGTAGTGATTCCCATCAAAATTCTCTAGATAAGCCTGAGGGGAGGCGGTACGCTGCAGCACGTTTGGGTAGGGTCGCGGGGAAAATGCGACGTCACAGATACGGACGGAACGGTCGAGCCATGCGAGCGAGGGGCAAAGGAAGATGTCGTCGAAGTCAAAGGTGCCAAGGTCACCAGCCCAAAATTCGGTAGCAAGCGGGATCAGAGCGTGCAGAAAACCGTGAATGAACATTGCGACGACGAAACCCGATCCAAGCCGGCACCCCATATATAGCTGCGGCTCAAAGTCGCTCACCGCAAGCTGCTCATCTCATAATCCCCACTGATGCCCAAACGCGCAAACGCGCACCACCTCTCCGAGCGGCCGTTTAGCCAATCATGGCCAAACTAGCAAGTGGAATAAAGCGTGGATGGGGCCACGACCTACCGGAATATCCTAGTTCACTAGATATCAGAGGGTCCCGAACTCTGTGGATAAACTCTCAAGATAAATAAACCCTAAGCTAGATATACCCGGAACGGTCTCGCAACGGTCTCGGAAACTAGCCTACCTGTGACACAGCGTGTGTCACATCACGAACCTATAGATCAGTCAGCAGTCCAGTGTTGGTCCTAGGGGTCTGTCATAGGGGCCTGCCTGTCAGGGCTGCCTATACAGATTCCAGCATCATGTGTCCGGACCACCCATGGACACCCAGAGGACCTACGGCTGTGGCAAGCCGCTCTGGGGCTTTCCTGCCACGGTTGGGCCGTGGGAGATTCCTTTCCTCCTTTCCCTCGTTCTCTGCATCTCGATCATGGGGGTGGCTGCCGTGCCCGAGGCTTCGTCCGTTCGTCGGCTGCGGAGTTGCCTTCGCCTGGTGGTGCTCTCGATTGGGGGACTCCGTCATTTTTCTCCACGAATGAATTTGTTGAATCAGTGATCCCGGCTCAGGGTTTCTTTATGGCTGACGATGTGCCACCGCTTGAGCCGCCTGAGCCCCCTGACCTCTTTCAGGACCTTGCTCAGACAGATTTGGGTTTTGACATGGCTCACTGCTACGGTATGGCTTTGCATGAGAGCGGTCCTCTTGATGTGGAGCACTACTATGGTGCTGGCTTTTTCACATCTTACTACGGCATGGTCCTCCGTGAGGCCACCGCTGACTACTTTGGTGTTGTCGATTGACTTCTTGTTTACTCTGGATGCACACCGACATGGTGGTGTGCGGAGCTCCGGTGACTTCAACAAATTTTCTGGTTTATGGTTTTGCTTTTGACATCTACAATTACTATTCTGGCTTGCTAGCTCAGTGCTTTTCAGTTGTTTAGCGTTTAGCGGGTGCACAATGCCCGTAGGTTTCTGCACTTGTGCTAGCTAGGGGGTTTCCAATTTGTGTATCAGAATTGCGCAGTTGGATTAGCAGTTAGGTCTGTCAGCCTGGCTGCTGCCCTAACTTATCTTACATTTTCTGACTCTCCTAGACAGTCACCACCCACAGTGCTGGGGTGGTGTGCTGAAATCTGTATAGGCAGCCCTGACCGGGAGTCCCGGTGCAGGCCCCTATGACAGATCACTACAGTAATCACTCACCTTTAAGAAAACCGTAAATTCCAGGTCAGCCAGCTTTTCTCATCGACTTGGGTACCCCCCCGCCAGCGCCAGCGTCCTATGGAATCTGTTAAGAATAGTGACCGCGATCTTTTAAGCCAGCCAGCACATTCCATAGCCATCCACGTGTCATCCTTACGTAGCCAGCCACATTTCTTAAAATTTTCAAAACCTAGAAAATGGACCCTGAGAGCCGTGCACAGTTGAAAGAATTAAAGCAGGACTTAGCCGATGATATCATATCTGAATCAGACTATTTAGAACTGAAGGCCATCATTCTTAGTGCCGTCAAGTCAAACGCTCGTAGCAAGAATGCAACCCTCCCAGAATCCAGCCTAGATTTCTTAATATATATGAACTTTATGAAATGCCCCTTAAGATAGTCAGCCAGCACCATATTTCTTATCGCAGGGTGATTCCATAAGAAAAAAAGTCCAGCCAGCTTTTCTCATCAACTTGGGTACCCACCCCCCCCCCAAAGGCTGGCTGGTTCCTTAACGTCGAGGTTCCTTAAAGGTGAGTGATTACTGTAGGCCAACACTTGACTGCTGACTGATCTATAGGTTCGTGCTGTGACACACGCTGTGTCATAGGTAGGCTAGACTCCGAAACCGTTCCGGGTATATCTAGCTTATGGTTTATTATTTATCTTATGAGTTTATCCACATACAGTTCGGGACTATCTGATATCCAGTGAACTAGGATATTCCAGTAGATGGCGGTCAGAGTCAGAGCAGTGCATTGCAGTTCGGTGTTGGAAACGCCCTTGGTGCTTGCGCGGTGTACAATATACTCCGTGCACGGAGCAGTCGGAATGGCGGTCAGGGTCGTAGCGACTGACTGCAATGCAGTGTCAAAGAAAATCACGCACGGATGATGATGGCCCAACTGAACTCTCAGCAGTAAATATCCTCGTACCCCTTTCCACGAAACGATCACGCAGCAGAGTCGTAGACGACTTGTACTCGGGTGACGCAGCACTTGTCAAAACGCACCTCTAACAGGGTGACATTTCGCTATGCAATCTATGTGGATATCTATATATGTTCTAAACGAGTGGTCTTTGACATCATAAAACCCTACATTGACACCAATTCGTAAATGAATAAACTGGAAAATGTAGCTCAAATAAATACATCATTCCGAAAGCTTGCAAATATGTTGCAGTGTCATACCGTCATGTGGAAAGCTGTAATTCAAGGCGGAATATGCATACCGACCGACCGGAAGGCCCGGAACGCTCACCTCCCCCAAGGACAGGAACTTCGGTGAAGTTTCTCTGAATGCTTTCACTACTAATAACTGCTTTTAGTGACTGAGGTCGAGCCCACGATGTTATCATATCCTTGCAAGCGATAGCTCTTTCGCTGACACTTTCCTAAGTCGCGAAGCAACAAATCGGGACCGGAGAGGCAGGTCATCAAGGTGATCCTGGGCACCTCACTTTCTCGTGAGAACAGAGAACTTCCCGAACATGAGTCACCGAATGGGTATGAAATTCGGGTTGCCTGAAATATGTGCCCGGCAAGCACTACATTATGAACCAACACCTTTCGCCAGCGGGTTGCAGGTTGTGATATTTCTCATTCTTGCTCGCTGCAATATGTCACAGGTTTGTAATGCATGTTTTTTTATATGTGTATGTATTATTTTGTGTGTGTTATGAAAACATAACATAACACGCTAGTTATGTTTTGCATAAGGGAATCTTTTATGCGTTTCCCGCTTTTTACTAAGTGTTGGTTCTTTGCTTTACTTTTCAGATCGGCTGTTTTGGAGAAACCCTAAATGGAGAAAATCGACCGCCTCGAGTACTTCATGCGTGAGCTTCAAGCTTCCCTTCGAGCGTGCTAGGTTGATAAATTGTTTACAATTGTAGTGTTGGAAGTACAAATCGCACGAATAGAACGTTATTTTGCGTATTGGTAGGATACGGAGATGAGTAGTCCCAATTGTATTCCATCGTGCCTAGCTAGTTACACTATTGTATTAATATGATTGTATTAAACGCATGCTCGAGTGTTCCATGCGTATGTGATGTGCTAGCCTTCGCATAGCATACGCATTGTGAACACACTTTATGTAAGTAGCACACATTTTCGCAATCATCTTGTGATATTGTGCATATAGATAGGCCTCGTACACGCGCACCAGAGCTGTACCCACCATTGCGTGCATGTGTACCCTTTTCGAGTACACACGCACCTATAGCGTACTAATGCATACGTACATATTGGGTACATATGTATGGGAGGCTCGTACACGCTTGGTACATGTGTACTAATAATGCACCGATATACACGTGCATATGGGGTACGTATGCACCAGTCATGTTAGTATCAATAAGTACATATGTACCTGGTCTGTGTACATGCGTACCCGGCATGTACCTCACTCAAAGGTACATGCGGGGGACATGTGCACCAGTCATGTTAATATCAATACGTACATATGTACCTGGCCTATGTACATATGTACCTGGTCTGCGTACATGCGTACGTGCCCGGCATGTACCTGACACAAAGGTACATGCGGGGTACATGTGCACCAGTCATGTTAATATCAATAAGTACATATGTACTCGGCCTAAGTGCATATGTACCGACAGTGTACCCCGGGTGTCCCAACGGTAACATCCAACGGTAACAAGTGACGGTAACATCCAACGGTAACCTAAGCACATATGCGGTAGACATGTACCCGTCCATGGGTACATGTCGGGTACATGTGCCAGAGGTGTTAGGTACATGCATGGACGCGTGTACCCGGCGTGTACCCGTCCGTGCGTACATGCCGGGTACACGTGCCTCGCCGCGAGCACGAGACTTGCGAGGTACACGTGTACCCGACATGTACCAAACCCCGTTTTTGACTGTTTTGGTACACGTCGGGTACACGTTGGGTGCATGTTGGGAACACATTGGGTACACGTTGGGTACACGTCCCGGGTACATGTCGGGTACATATGCACTGGGCTTTCCAAAATTTGTAGGGTCAGTAACCATCTAGAATTGTTCACATAATTATCGGTTCGTTGTGTTAGTACTGCACGCGAGCGTCGTCGTAGCCCACCGCCTACACGAGACCTACACATCCCATCATTGCCTTGTTACGACGGCGCGAGAACGGAATGCCTATTCATCACCGGTTGGTCGGCGGCGAGCTCCGCGACAAGATTCTGTGTCAGCCGGGAAATTGCCATATATTTTTTCCCGGAAAATCCGAATTGATTTCAACTAAAATTTGATCGAAATTGGGAAAATATTGTGGAGGTCAGAATAGGGTGGCGGTTATCGATGATCGCGTATCGCGACTCAAACATCTTGTGTCCCCATTATTTCACTTTCAAATGTCACATGGGAGCGACTTCCTGATTTAAAAAAAATATCGTTATTCAGCCCCCTCCTCAAAAGACCTTCAAGGTGGGCATTTCTACGTGACGCGTGGTAGGCGTGGCAATGGTGGGAATGCGTGACTCGGCCTCTGGTGGTTATATTTGACTTTGCGGACCTTTGTTGTATACCTCCCTCATACTTCGATAGCATGCCAACCACAAAGAGGTGGGCTGTGTGTGCATGGAGCAGAGTGAATTTTCGAGAAATATGCTCATAGTCGTTTAAACGTGGGTAATACTTGATGACCATAGTACGTGAGCCTCATCCGAGCGGATAAGCCCAATCTTGTTGATGAGTTCAACAGCCCACTTTGAAAAACGTCCTTCTGTGATTTTTCTTTTCCATGTCTATGAACCGAATTGCTGGACAGCTTTAGGTGCAAAAAGAAATATCCCACAAATACCGGTATAATTCGCACATATCTTCGTTTGTTTGTTAACTTTGCTGGTTTCGATCCATGAAAAACAAAATGCAAACACGACTATTAAGCAAAAGCCGGACGACTCCGCTGTATATGGTTGTGGCACGCAAGCGACAATCATTGAATTTGTGTATGTCATACAGACTGAAAGTCACCACTTCGTGTACTTACGTTACAACAGCAGAAAATCCATACAAATATTTGATGTTATTGAACTCCAAAAATTGGGACCAGACATACCCAGATTATAAAGTTTTCTTACAAATTTGACATATCTTATTTTCGGTACAAATATAGCATTAAACTCATTGCATCAACAACATGATACTTGGCTCCACTCCCTACTCCCTGCTCCCCTGCGGCAGAAAGAACACCCTGCTCCCCTGCGGCAGGCTCCACACTCTACTCCCTTACGGCAAGCTCCACACCCTGCTCCCCTGCGGCAGGCTCCACACCCTGCTCCCCTGCGGCAGGGAGAACACCCTGTTCCCCTGCGGCAGGCTCCACACCCTGCTCCCCTGCGGCAGGGAGAACATTTTGCTCCCCTGTGGCAGGGTCAACACTCCGTTTTGCTGCTGCCAGTTCCTCCCCGTGCTCTGTACTTGAAGTTGCAGCATTCACTTGTGGCTTGTACAGGCCCTTCTTGGACACCGCCTGTTTTCAGTCCCAAGTGGTTTATATCAGCCAAATGACGCCCTTGTTCCATCTCATGGGCTAATTGTGCCATTTTCATTCTGTGCTCACAGGCAGCGTGCACATGAAATCCGAAAACTTTGGGCATTGGCATCTCGTTTGTCACCTTGTCGATTCCAGAAACAAGCACCGTGCGGATGACATCAACGGATTCCGTCTTTGTATCCTGAGATGATAATTTGGGAGCAAAGAGGGGGGCGGGTTGATTTCCACCTCTCCGAATCAGCGTCCAGGCACTGTGTTGAATGTAGCAAAGAAACAATCTCCACCCAATCCATGCGATGCGATCAGAGAAGAACTATGTCCTTGGGGTATAAATCGAGCCGGGGCAGGTGATAAATGTTAATCTTCAATCTCATGACCGAAGGCTTGCAAGCCATACCCCGAACTCGCGAATGACCATATGCAGCATGCTGGACCGCCCCCTTCACCTGTGGAAGCCTCCGCGGGGGAAGGATTGACTTCAGAAGAGGATCACCATACGCCTCTCACGCGTAAACCCTAACCAAATGGAGAATATTCTCGGCCACACGGCGCATTGCCAGCTCTGCAGTCAGCTGGAGCTGGGCTCTCTGGGGTCTTTGGGGGACTAGCTGCCTACGATGTGGAGGGTGGGGGGTTGTCTGCGGTCTCGGTGGTCTGGCCTGGGGCACTCCCCGCCAATGCATTTGACTGTGAGGCGCGATGGTTGGGTGGGAGCGCACCCGCATGATCGAGAGCTCTTTGGAGGTGAACTGGGTCAGCACATGCTTTGGCACTGCCACACCTGGTGGGGGGCGACCGATTCCAACCCGCAACCGCGCAATCTGCTTGACGTTCTCGTGGTGTGCCATGATCGACCGCAGCCCTGCGCGCACATTCCTCCCTCTCCAAGTCCCCGTCAGAGCTGTTCTTCAAGCCAGAAGGGACACTGGCATAGGACCATTTTGTCATAGCTCTTTACACGGATATTAAGTGATCGGACCGCGCGCGCCCCTCACGCACTTTGTGAGAACACACATTATGCGTTCGGTTGTATAAAGCGTTCGTGCGTTGGTTCGAGCTCGAAAAGGTAAGCTGCTCAGAAACGTTGCAGCTGTCAGGCATCCTAGTGCTCAGCCACGCGGTAATAGAAATATCAGTGAATTTCTATCGCGCACCAGAATTCGTGGATATATTCCTCAAGTGGCCAAGAACCCTTCGCGCTGTATCATTTGAGCTAGCGTGAAAGCATCCCGAGAACGCCTTGCTCCGAACGCACAGACAAGCAATTGAATGCGCAATTGATGCTTTCGCGCCGGCTCAAATGAGATGGCGAAAAACCACAAGCGTTCTTTGCCACTTGAAGGATATATCTGCGAATTCTGGTGCGCAACAAAACTTGGCTGATATACCGATTACTGCGAAGCTGAGCACTAGCATGCCTGAAAGTTGCATCGTTTCTCAGCAGCGGACCCGTGCATAACGCATTCGTTCCTTTGCTCCTTTGATCAGACGAGAGCGTAGAGGAGGACGATACCACTGAAATCGGCTTATTTTACGATCGCGCCAGTTGAAAAAACTGTTGTGTGACACTCAGAGACTCTCCCAAGGCGGGCTTGACGCTGAATCCTGAGACTTGACGCATCCGATCAACCGTCAGGATGCAGTGTATCAAGCGCCGAAAATAGACTTTTAGCATCGGCGTTGTGCTTTACGATCTAAAGGGAGTTGCGGTGGGAGCTGGCCCAGCGACCGGGCTGCCCTCCGCACCGTTGTGCCCGCCATGGCCGCCCTTTGCACGCAGCCGCATCGCTCCTGCCTGTGTAGGGCAAATGCCACTCCCCACCGCGCAGACAGTCCCCTCACCCCCTCTTGCACCACATCCACCTCCGAAGAGCGCCCGGTACGCCACAGGCTGTGACATGAACGGGGGATCATGCCGAGGGAAAATGGCGCGCTCACTCCGACTCATTGGTCAGCCGTGGCCATCCGTTGGGCTGCGGATGTACCCACGAGGCCTGGCTGCAAGGTAAGGAGCAGCGTCAGGACCAAGTGTGCGGGCGCTCACCTCAATGTCCAGGTCGTCATATACCACGAGCAGGCGTTCGAGCGGCACCTGCAAGGCACGCCGACATTCCCTCTCCCAGCATGAGCTGCAAGGCACGCCGACATTCCCTCTCCCAGCATGAGCTGCAAGGCACGCCGACATTCCCTCTCCCAGCAAGAGCTGCAAGGCACGCCGACATTCCCTCTCCCAGCGTGAGCTGCAGAAGTGTCGGAAAAGTATCTGAATATATTTGGTCCAAACTCTCCGATGGACCTCTGTGGAGGATGCACCGTCCCTCTAAGATCCAAGCATTGATGAGCAAGCACTTGCTGATTAGCTCAAGCTCATATCGTACGGTCCTGGTCCTCTAGAGCTACCCCGCACGAAGCCCTGGATATCTTGAGCACAGGAGAGGTTCTGATTGGGCAGCGTGATGATGAGGAGTGCACTGCTGGGCTCGAGCGCCATATGCCATCGCAGTTGGAGGATTATTGAGGAGGGGCAAGGCGACCTTGAAGGCTTTGGTTAGCTTTGAAACCTGCGCAAGGGGAGAAGGCATCAACTAAGTTATCCAGGGGAAGTGAAGAGGAGGGGGCAGGCTGGCGGTTGACACAGTGGAGCTAAATGAGCGAGAGATGTGAAAATGGTGGGCGATTGGGAGAAGCACAGGCTAGGGTAAGCTGGCAGCTATGCAACACAAGATGGCGGCTGCGAGGGCAACTGGCAGGATACAAAGGAGGGAGGCAAGGGCAGCTGACAACTGTGGGATACAAAGAGGGGGAGGGGTGGCGAGGAGCAGCTGACAACTGTGGGATACAAAGGGGGTGGCGAGGGCAGCTGACAACTGTGAGGCACAAAAGGGGGAAGGCGAGGGCAGCCTGGTAACTGCACGTGACGCTGGAGAGGTTAGGGCTCTGACCGACTCTCCACTGCGGTTCATGTACGTTTGCGGCTTCGCCAAAAGAACGGGAACACCTGCCAAGTGACCGGCTCCCAGGAAAGCCTGGAGTTGCCGGGACGTTTGGCGTGCCGTCAGCACAAAGGACATACTTGGAGTTTAGTCTTGAAAACAATCATAGAGTGAAAATCAGTCTGCCCGGGATTTCGAAGTGCTCCCGGCCCCTAGCCTGTGCAGCTTGCATGATTGGTGTGCTGCCTACGAGCCGGGGGACTAGGCAACTCCATTTCAGAACGCACCTTGTGCTCGCTGGGTTCTAGCGTGATGGATTCTGCAGTGGCCAAGGCATCCACGATGTCGAATCCGATCTGCAGTCACCAATCTTCCTATCACTTTCTCAGTATCAAGTTGTGCGTCACTTGAGCCACCTTATGAGGCAGGCAACCTGCACCAACCTGACAACCTGTGCCTTTGTGCTCGTCTCATGGTAGGGTTTCCTTTGAGGGGAGCAGTCTTTGAGCTCGTCTCATGGTAGGGTTTCCTTTGAGGGGAGCAGACTTGTTGCTCGTCTAAGAATAGGGTTTCCTTCGCGGGGAGCAGTCTGTGTGCTCGTCTCAAAATAGGGTTTCCTCTGAGGGGAGCAATCTTTGAGCTCGTCTCAGAATATGGTTTCCTTCACGGGGAGCAGTCTTTGTGCTCGTCTCAGAAATAGGGTTTCTTTTGAGGAGCAGTCTTAGTGCTCGTCTCGGAATAGGGTTTCCTTAGCGGGGAGCAGTCTTTGAGCTCGTCTCATGCTAGGGTTTTCTTTGAGGGGAGCAGTCTTTGTGCTCGCCTAAAAGTAGGGTTTCATTTGAGGAGAGCACAACCCCCCAGCACAGCTCTTTGTGGAAACTTGTTGATTGGGTAGGTTGCAGCGTGGGGAGCGTTGCTCAGACGTCACGGCGGCTGCCTGGTTCCACCGCACTGTCCGCTTGAGGGTGGGGGCACTTCGGGGAAGGTCACGTTTGGGTGCCCCTCTTGACACGGCCACCTCATGCCTGTTGCATTGCCCTTCCTGTCGGCTAACTATAAAAGCTCGGGTTAAAGGTTTCGGAAGATAGTCGGAGATACACTCAGGCCGTGCACTCTTCCTCTACAACTTCTTGAGAAAGGTCTAGGTGCGGGCCGACACGCGTTTCCAGCGGAAGCTTATCGAGGTCAAGCGATCCAGTTATGGCATTGGCTATACACTGCTTGCACTACCAGTTGTGTCGGATGGGATTTTATGAGGCTTCATCGCTGGGGCGTGGATTTGAAACAGTCGAAGAGCGCACTAAAATCAAGTTCGGACGAGGGAGACTTACGTTGTGTCGCGTGCCAGCATACTTGGGCCCTGGATTTCCCAAGCCGACAATCAGCCAGGCGCTGGTGGTGAACTCGCTCGAGAGGCTGACAGCGGCCGCCTGCGGAGCGCGCTACACACCACACGCGCTTTCAGATCCAGGATCCTTTTAGCACTTACGTTGTGCATAGCCCGTAGAATGACATCGCGCAGCTTGATTGGCTCGTGGCAGATTTCCTAAACCCTACCATTTTGCAAGAATATGTCTCTGCATAGACGCATTTCGTTTGTCCGTAACATATGAAGAACCGTGCGCAGGTGTCACTCGACAAAATGTCGGTGAATGCTTCTTCATGTACGCATGCATCGATCCTACGCCAAATGAAGTTTCGTTCTGTAAGATTTATACATATTATGTCTACGCACACGGGTCGGACATCCACTCTGACGAAACAGCAGATGGATCCCCGAGCGCAATAGGCCCCAAACCCAATATGGTCACCTTCGACTTTCCTTGAAGCTCTTCCCACCACATGGATATACTATTGAATACACGCTGCTGCGCGATTTGAAGTATTCCACAGCACCCCAGTTCACTAGCGACTTTTACAGTCCTCGAAGGATTACCCATGCCGTGCATCGAGCTCACCTGCACACACATTAAATGGTTGAGAGAGCAACGCCCGCGTTCGAAATTAAAACTGAAGTTGTAAGGCAAGTCCAAGCGAATATAGCATGAAATCTGTCGTGGGTGAGCCCAAGAGGTAGCAGAAAGAAATCCGGATCAGCAAGTGTCCCTGAAGTGTATCTAAATTTCAGGCACGCGAGTGTGCTTTAGGGTGTCAACGTGTGTGAACGTTGCGGTGTGAACGTCTTTCTCGTCGCGCCCTAAAGGTGCACCTTGCATATTCCTTTGAGGACGTAGGAAAAACTGCCATTCTGCCTTTCATTTGTGCGTGTTCCGTAGTGTCCGGAGTTAAGTTACCGACCGTGATACGCTTCAAGCTTCTCGGGTCTCTTCGCCGATCGATAATTTGAAGCAATCCTAAGGTAGAGCCAAGACAGGGCTGCGCGTGGGCGAACCGCGGCAGGTGCATGACTTTGAACATTTGCACGCATTCATGCCCAAACTTGATGAAACAGAACACAGAACATATGAAACTTGCTCTCCTCTCGTTGAACAGTTCAGTTCAGAACCTCTGACCTGTATATGCAGTAACCAAAGCAAAATACTTACATACGCCTTCATGCGTTGTCGGCTGTGGGCTTGGTCGATCTCAATTTTGAGATCTCCACTAGCACGCACTACCTATGGACGGGTAGCGCAAGCGTCGGCCTGTTGCTGTAAGCTGTTGCTGTTTTTTTTTATTTTTTAAAGAAGGTCCTTTTTTTCTTTCCATTTTTTCCCAACACTCTGACTCTCGTCTGAGCCCTCGCCCTCGCCTGACGTGAGACCAAGGGGTATACTACAGTACTGTTATTACAATCTATCCGCGAAGCACTCCTGCGGTCCCTTTGTACGGCAGATCAGGGTATGCCTGGTTAGAGGCCGAAAGGTTGAGAGGGCAGGCGAAGTTAAGCAATCCGACGACTCGCAGGCAGGGCTCGGTATCGGTTGATTTTTGAAAAATCGATAGCAACTGATAGTTCGATTGTTTGGAATCGTTCGATAGGGATACCATGCAATTTTATATCGTATGACTATGATAGAGGTCAACTATGCATCGATCGATTGAGATTGTGATAGTTTCAAAGGTTGCATCGATTGATCCTAATATTTAAGAATAAACATTTCTAACTATCGAATATATACAAATAGTGTACCATTTACTCTGGCTGAGACCCGAGTTTACGAGCTGCGGCCGCTGCGCGGCCGATCGCGATTTTCGACACGACAAGAATGGAAAGCAGCTCGTAAACTCTGGTTCTTTTCGTGTTTTGGGCTGAATTTCGCTACCTTTTTTCTTCCGAACTGCCGCACGGACCGCAACAGAACGGATTTTCGACACGTTATTGAGATGTCTAGAATTTTTTGTGGGACCTCTAGCGAAAATTTTCCAAGAGTTAATACCCCATAGATACGCTTAGAATTTATCTTGTGTCTTTAGACCGTAAGCATCCTTGAGAATGGTCGCTCCAAAAGCGCGTTTTGCGCACACGAAATGCGTGAGTGATTGGTGGCGTACAAGCGCAAATCTGCACGGGTGGATGCGCGCGACCGCGGAATACTAGTCCTAAGGTGAAATATTTTCCACTTTTCCTTGTCGCATCCCGCTTCACATATGCGCGTGGGTATGGAGCTATACATGGCTGATAGGTTAATTCTCTCTCCATAGGATTGGCGCACCAAACCACGCCTAAAAACGTCCACACCTCATGAAACCACGCGCTTAATAGCTCTTTCGAAAGGTAACACCTTCCCCTATAATATGCATACCCCCCTTGCTTCATTAAACCTCATTATCTTTGCGTTATTGGCCATGGCTGATTGGGTTGTTGGGCAAGGGGGGGCTACACCTAGGTGGACAAGATTGGCCATAGCATCTTCCACACCTCATGAAACCTCACACTTAATAGCTCTATCGAAAGGTAACACCTCCCCCTATAAGATACATACCCCCCTTGCTTCATTAAACCTCATTATCTTTGCGTTATTGGCCATGGCTGATTGGGTTGTTGGGCAGGGGGGGGCTACACCTAGGTGGACAAGATTGGCCATAGCATCTTTCACGGGTATGCTGACTTTCCCCCCCCCTTAGGGGGGAGCAGTGGTGCCCTTAGTTTCACCCCTCGCCTGGATGTCACCTGCAGCGCTGCCTGTGTCACAGTGTCAGGCTCCCGAAACACTTAGCCAGACATCATATTATTTTATCTGACTTTAGTATTCCAAGAGCCAGCACACCTGCATTTTCACAGTTACAAAACAGCATATATATAGTCATATATCTCCTGTTTGATCAGGTTACCGGCCCACGCACCTTTGTGTTGGCTTATTGATCTCTCTGGTCCGCTTCGCTTTTTGCGACTCTATCGACATCTTTTGGCAGCAACACGACATCAGCCGCACCGCACCACTCGCAGCACGTCACGGCACGGCAAACGACATCACCACATCTTGACATCTTTTTCACGACATCTTCAGCTGTTTTTATTGCACACCTCGTGTGCTTCAAGTTACAACTGGACCCGCAATATTTTATTCCGACAATGGCTTCGACTCGACGTGAGGGACTCGCATCCGCTCTGCGCGCTGCCCGCACACATCAGGGCGGAACACCGTCACATTCACCTTCCGATTCGCAGTCTACTCCTGCCTCGTCCCGTAGACCACGCAGAATTGTTGGAACTTCTTCATTGCGCTCAAAACCGACATCAACGGTCAACGCCCCTACGGCTTTCGACTACTTCAACGATCCCGACGTTTTGACCACCACACCTGTGGAGGAGGGGCGCGAGGATGAGTACATCGAGCAGCTCGCCTACGCTTTTCAGTATGGGAGTGACCTCCTCTCGTTCCTGAAGTCTACTGGCCTCAAGATGCCCACTGGTTACACTTTGGACACCACGACTGCCGACGTGGACTTCAACGCCCTCCTCTCGGGATTGGCCCACGTGCTGTACCCCGTCTCCTACAGCGAGGCGGCCAAGCTCCTGGACCTCGAGCACGACCATGACTTCTACCACGTCACCATCAACGAGATCCTCTTCAGCATCCTTCCGCACCCGCTTCGTGGCAACGCACTGAGCGTCTACCACGAGTGTGCCCGCCACCACCCTGCTGACGGCCGCTACGCTCTTCAGCGCTTACGGTACGAGGTGGAGGGTGTGCCCGACGCGGACGGCATGCGCTTCTGGACTCAGATGAGGGCGGTTGTCCTCACCGAGATCGAGGACCCCGCCCCACAACTTGCACTAATTCGACGGCTTGGAGACCGCCACCAGAAGCTCAAGCCGGCGTACAGCGACCCCGACCGCGTCATGGACCTCTGGCACATTCTGTCCGAGTCCGCCAAGCAGTCGCCGTACATCGCCCCTCTGTACCTGGTGGTGTTGCGCGAGTTGCGTGCGGGTGCGGTCTTCACTTTTGCCCGCCTTGCTCTCCGCATCCGCCTCGCCTTTCGGGACGAGAGCCCCCTTGCCACACTCTCGTCCTCTGCCGCTCCCGACATCCCGCCCGAGGGCTCTGGCTACCGCCCTAAGCAGGCGCCCCAGAGGCCCAACCCATCTCCACGATCCCCTGTTGCCATGGCCCTCCGCATGCAAAAGCAGTCGGCTGCGCCCTTGGAGGGGAAATGGACTTCCGATTCCCCCAACTCCATGTACCTCAAGTGGGTGGGTACGGGTTTTCCCTGCACTGTCTGCTTCCGCATGTGGCACGTCACGGATTCCCACCCCGACACCCGTGGTGCCTGCCCGTACGTGTGCGTCGAGGCGTTCGCGAACAACAGGCACTTGGAGACATCGCGAGCGGCTACTGCCCGCCCGCCGCTTGACGCATCCGCCGCCGCCCTCACGGCACCGCCCCCTGCGGTGGACCCGCCGGCTCCACCCGAGGAGCAGCCTGCTGCGGCAGCGCTCTCCGCCCGCCTCTCCCTGCCTGCACCGGTTACGGGTGATGCGATCGACACAGTCGGCAGCGGTTCTCTGGTGGTGCCAACCACGGACGATGCCGCCTACCCGCTGCCTGAAGACCTCGAGGAGCCTGCTTGCTACGGCGCCGCCTTCGACGACGAAGACGACGGTAGCACTTCAAATTTGTCGCACCGGGTATTTTATTTGTCGTGTCGCAAGACAGATTGGAATTATACCGTGCGACAGAAATGAGCCGGGGGCTCATATCTGTCGCAGGTGCGACAATCATGAGTACCACGCTCATTTCTGTCGTGAAAATTCACAGAAAATTTCCGAAAATGAAATTAAGCTAGGGGGAACACAAACGAATAGTACCGCGATTATGACTTGAAAAACAAAATTACTGAACGAGTAGTACCGCGAATATTACATAAAACACAGGTGTATTATACGATCACTTGGGGACATTCATATAGCACGAGGCATACATGAGTAGCAAGCAAGCAAGCATTTCAGATGGATAAAGATACTAAGAGAAAAACCGATTACTCTCTTAAAAAATATTAGCATAAATACTTATTACTACTAGGCTGCTAGTTTCTAATACAAGGATTCAACTACCCGAGGGCGATATGAAAATCTAAACTAGGAAACTAGAGCACAGCGCACGTTCCAAAATCTTCAGAACCAAAACGTTTCCTGCAGCACACGAACAGCGAATCAGTCAGGACGTTGGGGATCGAACCCAATACCGACAGCCAACTGCTGTCCGCATTTCACCCTCGGGTGGGCGTCTACGTACAAAATAGACGTTTTGAAAACAGCAGCGGAACAGTGGGTGGAAAATCTAAAATTCTGAACATCAATAATCGGCGAAACCTAAACAGAGCTGGAAGTCACAGGATGCCGCGAGCACTCTGCTGGCGGCATAAAAAGATGCTCGGCGTAAAAAACAAAACCTGCAAAAAACGAAACGCTGATTAGTAAAGACGTTGGGAATCGAACCCAACCCGTCGGAGAATCCCACCGGTCTCCAAGCACCCCTTCAGCTTAGTAGGGCCAGAGGGAAAGATGCCGCCAGGAATGTTGCTGGCGGCTTCAGAAAAGGCACAGCATGAATTATACACTATGGCCGTTGCTGGCGCCTTCAGAAAAGGCACAGCATAAACCTGCAAAAAAACAGAGCGCTGCTCAGGAAGGAAGAATTCCTGATGAAAATTGAACCCAAACCGTCAGGCGGGATGCAAAGACGCCCGACGGCCTCCAATCATCCATATATCGCAGGATGGGCTGCTGGTGGGATGCGGCTCATGTGAGAACATTGCAGGAACGCCCCCCCGCCGGGTTCCACGCATGCACACGAAAACATGGTCGATATGAAATATCGCTAAAGAAAAGTAGCGCGCAAAAATCATTAATCAAACAAAAACACAAGCCGCGCGCTGAGACAACGAGCAGGTAGGCGCAAGATAAGAGCTTGGAGAAAAATGAAAACGTTGCCGACCAGGATCATACCATATCCACTTTTGTCCGGGCCGCGCCGCCGATAGGAGTGGTGAGATGATCTTGAATGACGAGATGCGTAAATAATAGTAAATTCCGCATATCTTCGGGGTAAAATATGGAATTGTTACCCGTGTCTCTCGTTGTCGGTTACTAACGATCGGTCGAAACAATCCGGGGCAGGACTGCTGATGATGATGTTGAGGTCAGTAAACCTGTTAGAGCAGTTTTGCGACAAATTCACAATTGTACATTCCGCATATCTTCGGGGTAAAATATGGAATTGTTACCCGTGTCTCTCGTTGTCGGTTACTAACGATCGGCCGAAACAATCCGGGGTAGGACTGCTGATGATGATGTTGAGATCGGTAAACCTGTTATTAGAGCAGTTTTGCGACAAATTCATAATTGTAAATTACGCATATCTTCGGGGTAAAATATGGAATTGTTACCCGTATCTCTCGTTGTCGGTTACGACCGAACGGTCGCGGTCGAAACAATCCAAGGTAGGACTGCTGAGATGCTATCGTATCATGATTGGTCGGTATAACGCGAGCGCTCGACACATTCATGGTAGGACTGCTGGCATGGATGGAAAACAGTATATATATCTTCGTGGTATAATTTTGAGTTGTTAAACGTTTCTCTCGTTGTCGGTTACGACCGAACGGTCGAAACAATCCGGGGTAGGACTGCTGAGATGCTATCGTATCATGATTGGCCGGTAAAGCGCGAGCGCTCGACACAATCCGGGGTAGGACTGCTGACATGGGCAGAAAAATTTCGAAAAATTTCCAACGGCATAATTTTTGAGGGACAGCTCCTGCGGTGTGGCCTGTTGATGTCACTTTTTTCCAGGAAACCTGTTTCGCTCCTTTAAGGGAAACGAAATGAAAAACAGCATATTTCTGAAAAAGCTGCGAAGCGTCGTTAATATAAACGAATCTTTTGCGACACGACAAATAAAATACCCCGTGCGACACAAATGAGGGGCTACCCGAAGACGACACCGATTGGCCGGCATTTCGCTCTTCCCCTGTGTGGCTGCCCAAGATCAACGGCAGTGTGAGCGGAGAAGCACCAAAACCCTAAAATTGGAATCGGGCTTGAGATGTGAGAATTTACTAGCGCCATGCATGGAATTGCTTCTAGCTAGGTTGAAAAAGGCCTCTTAGAGTAACATTCAAACATCTCTTCTAGCCGCCTGTCCGGGTGTACCGGCTGGCCCTGCAGTGCACCTCCCTCCTTCGGGGTGAGGTGGTGTCACGGGTATGCTGACTTTCCCCCCCCCTTAGGGGGGAGCAGTGGTGCACCCTTAGTTTCACCCCTCGCCTGGATGTCACCTGCAGTGCTGCCTGTGTCACAGTGTCAGGCTCCCGAAACACTTAGCCAGACATCATATTATTTTATCTGACTTTAGTATTCCAAGAGCCAGCACACCTGCATTTTCACAGTTACAAAACAGCATATATATAGTCATATATCTCCTGTTTGATCA
>LGRX02034324.1:0-16173 GCA_001247695.2 Cymbomonas tetramitiformis | reverse complement strand
ACGCTCAGCTTTTATCTCGCGAACAACGTACTCAGTCTCGTCACTACCTGCAGGGTCGAAAGGTGCGAGTTGAGTTCGTTTCACTGGCCCTTTGCCGTGAGCGACCAAGGTGACACCACTGCTACTGCTCCTCTTCCTCGGAGCCCCACGCCCACGTTTGCCCATGACTCGGATATTGTTACAAAGTGGAAAGTGTTATGGGTGCCGAAATTCCAAATTGAGACCAAATAGGTGTGTTGACCAGGAATACGGGCGGACGGGAGGCTAGCAGGCTACTCCGTCGGAGGACAGGCTGGCGAGGCTTGCAGTCAATCCAGTTCACGGGGAAGCTGATTTCCCCCCCACTGTCTGGGGGCCTGCTTCTCCCTGTTTCATCCCTCGCCGTGTGTGTGACATGTGACACCCAGTTAGCCGTGACACCGGTCCGTGACCTGCCAGTTAGCCTGCTAGTTAGCCTAACTTATCAGTTTTATGTTATCACCGTTCCGAGCACCCGGCCCTGCGTGTTTTCTGTGCTTCACTGCCTATATCTTTACCCGTTATAAATATATAGATCATTCTTCCTATAAGGTTATCGGTCCCGTACCGCGCTAGTGGTGCTCACTACATTTAGCTCGCTTCGGCCTCATCGCCGATTCTAAATCCGTTTTTTACCGTTCTTATCCGTCAGCGGTGTGAGGACATCTCCGTTACCGTCTTTGCCCGTTCGAGTACTCCGCCTACCGTTTGTGATTGGTGGTTTACTTTGCCGTTCAAATCCGTTCTTATCCGTTCCATCTTTTACCGTAATTCTGGCATCCTACTTCGTTCCAAGCATGTCTCCCCAACGTCCTTCAACACTCTGGCCAGCAGCGCCTCTGCTGCCGAGTAACTGGTTTACCGTACGACGTTTTTGACGTCACCACCGTTTTCCTCGTCGAATTTTACCCTAATTTCACCCCTACATCGTCCGATTCCGTTAATTTTACGGGAAGTTACGTTATCGCCATCGACCCAAACGTCCACTCAACTTTCTAACCAGCAGCACCCCTTCTGGAGTGAATACGAGTTACCGTACGACGTGTTTGACTTGACCTCCGTCTTCCTCGTCAAATTTCACCCCGATTTGACTTCTCCATCGCTTGATTTGGTTCATTTTTCGAGGAATTACCTTTCACCCACGAAACCCTATCGACGCGCCTTCCAGATTTTGCAGCCGCAGAGATCATGGCCTCGCTACGCCAGCGTGTGCGCATGGCCGCAGTTCGGTCTGCACTGGACTTGCTTCGACGACAACATCTTCCCTTTGATTATGGTCTGGTGGTGCCTGGTGGTGCTTACACACCAAGCACCAAGCTCGAGTCCATCGCGTTCGCCATCAACAACGAGTGCGTTGACTCCTTCGACTTCGTCCCTCCACTCCCTTCGCCCTCGCCTTGCACCCCACCTCTTCACCATCTAGTGGTGTGTGGTGATGTTGCCACGCCCACTTCGCCCCTCACCAACGTTCCTTTCGAGCCATTCCCAATGCGCTCAATCGCGCCCCCTTACCGCATTTTTCACCTTCCACCTCCCCAACCCCTTCCCGTCGACGCATTCGCTCTGGTGGTGCCAGGCTACTTTTGGCTTTGGCACCGCACAGGAGTTGGTTGATTCGTCGTCTGGATGCCCCTCGACATCTTCGAGGAGACCGCCGCCACCACTTAGTGAACCTTACAATGAGCCATGCGACTCCACCTAGAATCAATTCACTTGCTGCACAGTGCCCATGCTTGTTTCCTACTAGTTGGGCCCTTGGCTCCAAACACTAAGTCGAATCGCTACGAACCAATGATATTTTCGGATGGGTGCCATTCAATATCGATTCGCATTTTTCCGATTATCGATATCCACATTCCGATATCGATATCGCGATTTCAAATTTCTAATCGATCGATTTCGATTTAACTGGATATGCCAATCGATTAATTCCGATATCCTACGGCACTGTTATCGATTGATTCCGATTTATTGATGTCGGGTATCGATCAATACTAATTATTTTGATTATTTAATGATGGCCTATCGATTGATAATAATATTCCGATAAATCGATTTATCAGAATATCGGCACAACCGATACCATTCCTTGATGATGAGGGGGAAGGGGGAGGGAGGGGGAAGGGGGGAAGACAGTTGTCTTTATTGGGTTCACGTATGCATTCCTTTACACCAATCTTGTGCTCCCGTTTTTGTAAAAGGGCACGAGTGTGTTTTATTCCCCGCACATGGTGCGGCTCACAAGCCTACCCGCAAGACCTGCACACGCTTGCCACGGACACTCCTTGTAGGTCATCGGCGGGTATATTGTCCATACCGATCCGATGTATGCCCCTAAGCGCCTATAGTGCCCGCTCGATTTTAAGCATCAACCGTTTTCGATCCAGCGGTCAGCCAACCATTGCCTCGGCGGAAATCGAGCAATTTTCCAGCGCGCAACGAAATTCGATTTGTTCGATTGGGCTGCCCACGCTTTGCCCCTCGGGGGGGCGCATCACATTGAAATACCCCGCATCATTTGCCCCGGGGCGCTTACCCCCCAGACCCTGAGCTTAATTCTTAGGGCAGACCCCTAGACTCAAATATTGTGCATTGGGCCCTCCTCCCCCCTCGCCCCCCACCCCAAGAACCTAAACACGCCATAATGGTTTACCGTGAAATGACAACATTGATGCGCGGGCATACATGAATTACTTCATGAGGCTTACTTATGGCCCGTATGAATACGGTAGCACATGCGGGCAAATTAGAACTCTAAAACTCTGTCTTGGAAGTCAGTGATCACATTTATCGATATTGATGATATCGATATTTATTGATATAGTAAATTCGGTACTTATTTATTGATCACATATATTCTAATCGATTAATATGTTTTTGAGACTATCGTTGTTGATTAATTATAACTGGCACCTATTGTTATCGATTGATATAAATTCAGCCGGCTATCGAAAAACTATCAATATGGCGTGATACTTTCTATACTACTCCTTGCTTCATGTCATTTCTACGGATGTCCTTGCTTATTCGATAAACCTTCATCGATTCACATTGAACTATTTTATCACATCATTGTCGTGGGTGTTATCCTAAGTGCAAAAGCAATATGGCATATTCATTTTGTAAGATGTATCACAACAAGTTTTCAGCATTTATCCATTGGGCACCATTTTATAGGCATCAAGCCACAGTTCATACTATACAATATTACGTTGCCAGTGAAAAACATTGACAGCCATCTATACTAGGCTCCCACATTCATGCTTAGTGGGTCCTATCGTACTGAGTTACCAAATGGCGGCACCCAGAGGGTATTTTTGAATACAGTTGCAAAGAAGGTTGCTCGTGCCCTTGCCAAAACACCTTATAGAAAACTGCGAAGACCGACCGCGGAGAGGGTCATAAACTGGTAAATCAGCACGTGCCAGTCGTTCCAAAACTTTGCATAGCCGCTCTTGTCACGGGAAAGGTCGGTTTTCGGCGTGAACGGCAGATTGATCGTTCGCTCCCCTGCCGCCCGATTCCAGCAGCACACAAAATGCAGTGAGGAGAAGCGACATAGTCATAGATGGCACAGTGAAATACATCAAACTTATTTCAGTATCAAGGAATACAGATCTTGAAACTGGGATTTTCCGCATACCTGAAGCCGCTTCCCTTCGGAGAACGTTGGCGATTGAACGAGCTGGCGAAGGGTCGAGACGGGAAGATTGGTCAGATGGGGTTGGCGTCTCCACTTTGATCCGCTTAGTTGGTGGGGAAGGGTCTTGCGACAGTGCTCCGAGTGCCAGGCATATTTCAGCCCAAATGATTATGGAGGGCACCTTCTTTCCGTCAACCAGAACTTCACCCTTGAAATTTTCGAAATCCTTGCTACAATTTCTGCTGTGATAAAATCTGCTGAGGACCGTTGTTGTGGACACCAGCTGATCCTGAAAGCTGGATACAAGCTTTGACACGTATTCATCTGGTTGCTGTAGCTTTTCTACTACTATCTTGGTAAGGAAAGAGTGAAGCGTCTCTTGATCCTGGGTTTCCATGACTGCCTTTCAAAGTATTTTTGTCAGGCGGCTTTCATAAGAGATTGAAGATAAGAATTCCTCACAAGCTAGAATCTTTGAATCTAGAATCATGCGCCTCACGGCCTCAAGTGATGATGATGTCATGTGCTGATGTCACCCTTTCGCCTTTGTCTGATGTCTATGTCTCAAGTGGACATCTGCGTCAGTGTCGCGCGTCAGTGTCACTGCATCTGCTTTCCACCGGGAGCGGGGCGCCTTGGTTAAAACGATCTAATTGGGCGATAGCGGATGGAGTGTCGCAGCCGATCGCATTGCTTCTGGGACATCCCAAAGGGTGAATCCGAGTAAATTCTTCACCGGAATTGCTTAAAGATAGAAACGAAAGGTCACTTCTCTCACAAGATCTAACAAAATTACGATTAATCGATACTATCGAAAATATTGAATATCGATACTACTCCTTGCATGTCACGTACAATGGCACACCTAGTATTTGCAGAATTGAAACAACTTAGGGAATTATTTGCTGCTTGACCGAAATAGAGTATGTCGTTATTCTGAAGAGCTTTGGCAGGTGCTAAACGAATGACCGAGGCTAAGTCGTGCACATAATTATTACATTAAAAACGATGCAATCCAAATCCAAACAAATCACAAATCCAAATCCAAACAAAAACAATATCCATCTCAGCATTCTTTCACTTCCATGTTGTATGTTACATGATGCATGCCATGATGACATAAAAGCAAACCAAACCGTATGAACTAAAAAACTCAAATTCCCGTGCCACGATTTCAGTCATAGTCCTTCATGACGAAAATCTTGTATGTCATCTCGTCGGATTTGCCCGTATACTTACTCGTTCGCCCTTGTGCTTGCTCCACGCTTAAATGCCCCTCAAAGTAGCGAATAGAAATTAAGGCTCTCTGTGGGTCCACATCAATGACCTCCACAGGGTACCACAACATGTCTTCTGCTTCATTCTCATAGAATGCCAAATATTTCCCTACATCAAACTGATTATTTTGCAGGAATCCCTCAATAATTTCACCATTGAAAGCCGCCACACACTCTTCTACTGTGTGAAAACCAACACCTGGTGCACCTTCATCATCTCCGACTTGCTCAACATTAGCACGTTTCCTACAGATCGAGCGTATTTGCGATAAGCCGCCCTTCAATGTTTTGACCTTACATTTCTTCTTATTGAAACGGCTTAACCAGTCAACCGCAAACTCAAAATCAATGTCAGCGAGGTTGCGGGACATGTACTCAAAGCCTTCTCCAGGTTCTCCTTCCTGTGCATGAAATGTCCGATAAGATAGTTAGTTTTCAGGAAAAGTTGGATGGCGGTCTAAGTATTGCAGACATTTGTTTTGGAAAGAGCGCACCTCCCAACAAAAGACATCATATTTGCCTCTCCTTACTATATCTGGATGTCTTAGGATGAAATTATTGTGTGTTTCTGCGGCTACCTCAGCATTTAATTCACATCGTACTCGTTCTTCTTCGGATTCACGTGGCAGTTCCACTCGAGATGCTGAAGCTGTAGATGTCGAAGCTGTATATGCAGGACTGTGCATGGTTGCCCATTGCATGTAGGCATCCAACAAAATATCATGCTTGCTAGCAAGTAACTTATATTTTCCATTTGCAAAGAGACGCGTGACAACAACACCAGCTTGCACCGTAGAGCCTGAAAGGAAACGTTGATTGATATCCTCCACAACTTTAACCCATGTCAGCTTGCTCGTCCCTTGTATGTGTTTGATCGCCGTCGACAATTTAAGGGCTATGGCACGCACTGACTCCGAAACGTCGGCGATGTCCCTGGTACCTTTGGCATAGCCTTCACTGTGCACGATGCCTTCACTATCATGCTCCGCCATGCTTTCTGCTTGCGCTTGAGCTCTAGCTTGTACCTCAACGTGCTCAGCCTCGACCGCTTCAACCTCGGGCTGGGCGGTGACGGGCTCCTTGCCTTTGCGACGTTTGTTATGGCTCTTGTTCTCTTCGTACAAATCCAGGGTTCCCTGGAAATCTTTGAAACGCTTGACACAATAGTCATCTTGGCGTGCAGGTCGATCCCCCTCGAAAGCGTTGCCCTTCAAGATGTTGTTCACCACTTCTGCACAAGCATTACACTGATTTGGGCGGTGCGCACTAATGCAATCCGCCCACAACACCAGATATTTCTTGCACCACTGTGCACGCCCTGCAAGCTTTTTGTTATAAAATGGGTTGGCCAATCTATTAGCCACGACTTCATCCAGACGGACCTGTGTCACTGCGCCTATCACTCCAACCCATCTTATTTCGACGAATCCGATCTCTTCTGCCAGCTGCACATCTAAAACCACAGAGTCAGATATTATGAGGCCATCCTCGGCATCAATATACTCCGTAAAAAGAACCGCGATGTACGTATCCATGATGGAATCAGCTGCCTCTACCGTTTTAGCTACACGAGCATTATGCTCTATGCCTATTCTACGAAGGGTGGGTATACCCACCGTAAGAGGTGCTTACGGTGGGTATACCCGCCCGAAGGGTATTAACAATTCCCGCTGATTGGCTGCGAATCACGGCATGTCACCAGTGGCCAACTTGTTCTAGACACTCCAATGAACCTCTATGGAGCCTCCACATGCGCCAGAAATGGCTTATCGGTGAGAAAAAGTGAAACCCAAACTCAGAAAACCTAAAAACAATGAGCTTCAATGAGCTTTTGGTAGGTCGCACGCTGCTCGTGCCCGCCGGGGCTTGTGGAAGGGAATGTGTTATTCAAAATTTTTAAGATATTTGCGAGGACCCCTTACAGCACCCTCTCGAAACGGTGGTGACGTCATATGACGCGGGGAAGCCCTCGGGGAAACGATACGGGATCACGTTCGAATTGGATGGAGATAACCCTGAGAAGGGCGAGGCTTTGTTCTTGAATATTTGGTGGGGGATCCGCCCCAAACGCCCTCCTCTGACGTGACCGCTCCTTCTACAAACCCCGCGAGTCGAGCTTTAGTCTCTGTGCTCAGTCGAGAACGAGGACCCAGTTGAGAGAGCCCGGCCTCGAGGTAATCACCAAGGAATGCAGCGCCGTAGTTTAGGAAATAACGGTGGTGCACCTGTAATACAGCAGTGTGAATATTGTCTTTTTGGTGTGCATGCTACCTGATTTTGAACGTGCGATATGTGGAGGTCCGCGAGGCGGCAGCTCATGTGTACCCCAAGGTACGTCGGTCATATACCAAAATCAAAGTAAATAACGAAAAAATAAGTATCTCGATATTATACCTAGCTCCAGGAGTCTACAAATAACGTTAATCGTGTATACCCACCGTAAGGGATAATTCCTACCCACCGTAATTTCTCCAACTTCAAGGGTGTGGCATGTGGCCAAAACTTATCGGAGTCGTGCAAATTAAGTTTTCCAGCCTTTAATCAACCTCTTGGGACACAGAAAATTCATAGGTTTGACCCCCGCAGCCTACTTGCGCGGTCGGTACAAGCATGCAAAGTTTCGCATTACGGTGGGTATACCCACCGTAATATTTTTAGAATAGGCATCTACGGCTTTCATCATCTCAATCCACTGCGTCTTGGAAAAAGGAGCGGCAATCGTCTCAGTCATTTCACTTTGCACCCACTCCTTTGTAGATTTCTTGCAGTGATACTTGCACCATGCTATCAATGACTTTGTGAACTTCTTCCCCAAGGCAAATTCCTCACGGACTCGTTTGTCATATGCATCCCACGTTTCTTTCAAGTACGCACTCAAAAATGCTAGAAGAAGGTTGAGTCCACGAGTCCACATTGATAAATGGAGGCTCCACATTATTCTTGAACAAAGCTTTCTCAGCGGCTCGAAATTTGTACAAGGTTTCCTCAAAAGCCACATGCCGCGCATCAGTAGATATCGTTTCCAAAACACAAATTGGATGCATCTGCATATCGTCTGGGGTAGTAACGCTGATCATACCATGCTGGAAGTGACGCCCCGACTGTCATTCCTATAGTTAGGGTGTATGACTGTCACCGGTCCTGGAACCCTAGACCCCGAACATATAACGGGAAGACTGAGTATTCTCACCGGTGATCTATTCTGATTATCTCTATCACACCGAATATACAGTCCAGCTGATATATTCAGCAGGTTTGGTACCACGCACGCTTAATTTTACACTGCAACTTTGGCCACGATTGGCTAAACACCGACGCTTGAGATGGGGTGAGGGACCCGCGTTAGAAAGGTTTTCGGTAAGGGCGGTATGGCTCAGTTACGGACGCGCGGTTGATTGGACATGATTGGGTAGCGCGTACGGCAGCTTATTTTTTCCGTGCAGTATCGTTGGGCTGGATTTGTTGTTTCTGGTCGCTAGCACACCGTCCGACATTGATCGCGTCCTTTCGTCCCACACGACCGCGTACAATTTGCTGTTTTCCCGATTTATCCTCGACGACCCGCCGCAACTCGCAAGCCGTCGCCCACACCGTTAGCCTCGCCTCGCATTATCCACCTCACCCTGTCTCTACAGAGCACCCTCGACGACATGGAGGTCAAGTCCTTGTTCATCAAGTCCCTCGACCCGGTTTTCTACGCCCCGGTCGTCAACCGGCTTATGTTGCACGACCAACGTGCGGCGGAGTCCCTTGCCACCATTCAGCAATGGACCCGCGAGTGCTACGCACAAAACGGGACGGATTCACTCGTCCCGCCTGCTACGCGCACATCCTCCGCCCTCACCCTGGCTGGACAGAGCGACGACGAGGACTTTAAGACCATCTTCAGCGAGCTCCGCGACCAGCTCTTTGACATGAAGAAAGAGATCAAGGCCCTTCACACCCGTATCGATGACACGAAGGGCTTCACGCCCCGCGACGACAAGAAGAACGCCATCGGACGCGGTGGACATGGTGACGGCGTCCGCTTCGCGGCGAAGCCCCTTCCCGAGCACGGCAACTTCCCGCAGACCTTCCGTGGGAAGTCTTCGGGAAAGGTGGCTTTCCACAAGCCCACCGGTACGTTCGTTCCTTTGTGCCGGCACCCGACATGCTCCGCTACGGCGGAGAAGCATTGGCATCGGGACTGCCCGAAGGCAACGGCGGGCCACGCGGACATGTTGGCGCGCACAGTTTCAGCATTGCGGACAGCGAGAACGACGTACTCGCCACGCTGTTCCAGAACGCCATGGATGGACGACGACGACGCCGCCCGTTTCGACGCCGTCTGCTGCATTGCGGACGGCAAGCCGGAGCTCTACGACACCGTCTCCGCCTTCTCCTTCGCTGTCGCCGAGGAGCGGGTGCCCGACACCATCGACGAGTATCTGGAGTGCCGCCAGCCCGCTGACACCCGCTTCGGGGTTTGCGCGGTTGGTGGTGCTACGAACATCAACAACTTCAAGGTCCATGCGAAGGTCCATGACGACGCTCCGGTCGTACCACCGCCGCCAGCGCCGCCCTCCGCTCCGCAGTCGGTGGTGTCCGACGAGGGAATGTACCCCGTCAGCGCGTTGCACGAGCACGAGCGGCACATGTCCTTCATGGACAAGTTCGCGGTCAACTTGGACCTCACGGGGCCGGAGCCGACCCTCGCAATGCACAACATGGGGACCGTTGCGCCCGTGGACTCGGTATCCGTGGCAACAGGCGACTCCGAGGATGACGACGAGTGTCTTCCGCCACCGCGGCGGACCTTGGGATGCGGCAGACCACCGATGGGTTTTGGATTCTCCGCCCTCACATCTCTCGCGGTCTGCTTGATGTTTGTTGTTTGTGCAACCGCGGTGCCTTCACGAGACCGCTCCGCGCAAGCATCGTCAGCAGCAGGGCGCACCGGCGACGAGGTCGGTGGTGCTGGTGTGCTGACGCCCACAGCCATCCCGCCGGCGCTCTACTGGCGCCCGGAGGGCTGGTACCCGAACGAGGTATACCGGTCCGGGTGGACGTGGCACCCGGGTCCCTCGCAGCCACCCGAGGCAGCTCCGATTGTTACCGAGCCGCCCTCGCCGGGTGGTGCTCCGCCATCGCCGGTCTACGTGCCGCCCGCCTGGGGCGGGGGGACCGGGGATGAACCTTCTTCTTCAATTCAGCACCGGACCAGACTGGTTGCACCCGATGCAACTGACTACAACGACATCGGCACATCCTCAACTCTCTCATTTTGCTCTACGCATGATTTGTCAAGCAGTGGTACCAGCTCTCCTGGGCGCTGTAACAGTGGCACCGGCTCTCCCGGGCACTCTCGACGTGGCTAGAGTTGACGAGATTGAGATTAGCCTGCCTCCAGACTGTGATGCTGTTGGTTCAGGTTGCCCCAAGATGGGCTTAATTTAGGGTTTTAACTGTATCCGTATTCTGCAGTATGCCTCACTTACTGCTAGTTTCAGGAGTTACCCTGCCAGAAAGGACAGGTTCTCCTATAGGATGCTTATTTCCACCGAAGCTGAGTAGGTGTTTGTTTCAGTTCACCACCTGGTTTGCCAGTCACCACCCTAGGTGGTGTGCTGGAAGTGACGCCCCGACTGTCATTCCTATAGTTAGGGTGTATGACTGTCACCGGTCCCGGAACCCTAGACCCCGAACATATAACGGGAAGACTGGGTATTCTCACCGGTGATCTATTCTGATTATCTCTATCACACCGAATATACAGTCCAGCTGATATATTCAGCATACCATTCAAAGGCTTGTGCAAATCGGCACTCTCTTGCCTTGCCAGGCCTCCAGTATAATTAGCAAATAGTCCTGAAAAATGCAATGACAAGCCAGATGCCAAAGTCAATGAATTTTCCTCAGCTCGACTAAGCAGGGGGCCAACTGCACATCGGCCGGCAAGAGAGCGCAGGAGGCAGGGGGGCCAACTGCACATCGGCTGGCAATCCTTCGGCTCTCGATCTGCTCTCCATCGGCTGCCAATCAGCTCTCTATGTACTCTCCATCCAATCTCCATCTGCTCTCCATCAACTCTCCATTCGCTCTCCATCAACGTGCATGTCATTTTGCTCTTTTCGATATACTATACTTCAAATATATTTCGATATACTATACTTGAATTTCAGCTCATATATAGGCACATATATAGGCTGCATTTTAGCTCATATATAGCCTCATATATAGGCTGAATTTCAGCTCATATATAAGCTGAATTTCAGCTCATATATAGGCTGAATTTCAGGTGATATATAGGCTGAATTTCAGCTCATATATAGGCTGAATTTCAGGTGATATATAGGCTGAATTTCAGCTCATATATAGGCTGAATTTCACCTTATACGTCGCCTCATATATAGGCTGAATTTCAGGTGATATGGCAGTAAGGAATTTCAGGTGATATATAGCTGAATTTCAGGGTGATATATAGGCTGGAATTTCAGCTCATATATAGCCTCATATATATATAGGCTGAATTTCAGCTCATATAGGCACATATATAGCTGTGCATTTCAGCTCATATAGGCTGAATTTCAGCTCACATATAGGCTGAAATTCTCAGTGATATATTATAGGCTGAATTTCAGGTGATATATAGGCTGAATTTCAGCCTCATATAGGCTAAAAGTTTCAATTATATAGGCTGAATTTCACCATATATAGGCTGAATTTCACCTTATACATCGCCTCATATATAGACTGATTTTCAGCTCATATATAGGCTGAATTTCAGGTGATATATAGCCTGAATTTCAGGTGATATATAGGCTGAATTTCAGCTCATATATAGGCTGAATTTCAGTTCATATATAGCCTCATATATAGGCCAAATTTCAGCTCATATATAGACTGAATTTCAGGTGATATATAGGCTGAATTTCAGGTGATTTATAGGCTGAACTTCAGCGCATATATAGCCTCATATATTGGCTACTATCCCACGGTCCTTGTGGGAGGACCATAATCGATTATGGTCCTCCCTCAAGGACCAATGTTGCAAGAATTTAATTGGGCATTGGTTCGGATCTAGAAGGCGCGCCCAATGATTTTTAGTATCGATTGGACATAATTTATATTAATTACTTCGATGCTTGGTCCGGCCTGGATCCACCCAATATATCCATGGCGTTCGCATTTGCGACAAGCACCCTCAACTTTTTCAGATTGCATTTTTGTGAAAATTCAAAAAGGCACAAAAAGATACGATATCTTCAATATTTTTTCGGAATAGTATGTGTAGGCTACACCTGCGTCCATACGATCATATCGATCTTATACACATGTCCCCATCATATTTGGGTCATACGTCATGTTGGAGTGCATATATTGGCCATCTCTAATGCTTATTAACAACCGTACACCTTTTTAGTCGGTTTTTTTAGCCGGAATGGGATAATCGGTGCAAACATGACCCATTATCCACGATGTCCGCTAGAGTGCATTCACAGTGTGGTAGGAGCGTATGGTGCTTAACTCCTATGCTGTTATGGCATTTGGAGTTTCTACGGCATGGTCGGCTAGACCGTTGCTTCTTGGTGCATATGAAAGCCATACGTGTTCGTGCTTGCAACCAAGTTCTTCTTGGCATCGTTAGGCACATTTTGAGCTTTAGGGTTTTTTTTTCTTCATCGAATGCCTTGACAGGGGTTGTCTAAGGGGTCCGAATGGGCGTTTGTGGGGGGTAAATCGGTCGATTTGACACGCGAAAACGCCGGAGATTCCAGCATAGGAGTTAAACTTTTGAAGTATATCCACAAAATGATTTTTTGAAAGCTTAGCATAAGCCATATGGGCAAGTATGTGAGCGATGTGCACTCGTTAGCTTGACGCGAAGTGAAAATTAGAAGTGCAAAAATCACAAAATCCTTATTTCACTCGGGAGTGATCATCCGCCACGGTAAACGAGAGCTCAGATGGCGACTAGAGTGTGGACTATCCAACTAAGTTTTCATATTTGGTCATAAACTCAAGGTGTGCGACCATGAGCGGCCAACACCACGCACCATGCATTCGCTAGGACGCTTAAAGACTATGGTCCTTGTGGGAGGACCATATTTTTTTCGACGATTTCGATAACAAACATATCAAAAGCGCACCCTTTAAGCACGCCCCTCTAGCACACGCGTGGACGATCCTGTAGGGGAAATTATTCGATTGATTCATAAATATGACGCCAAAAGCACGTATACGCCTCAAAGATCCATGTGGCACTCATAATAGTCATCGCGGGTTGGTCCTTGTGGGAGGACCATGAATTTGGATAGTAGCCAAAATAGCTGTATTTCAGCTCATATATAGGCACATATATAGCCTGCTTTTTAGCCCATATATAGCCTCATATATAAGCTGAATTTCGGCTCATATATAGGCTGAATTTCAGCTCATATATAGGCTGAATTTCAGGTGATATATAGGCTGAATTTCAGGTGATATATGGGCTGAATTTCAGCTCATTTATAGGCTGAATTTCAGCTCATATATAGGCTGAATTTCAGCTTATACATCGCATCATATATAGGCTGAATTTCAGGTGATATATAGGCTGAATTTCAGCTCATATATAGGCTGAATTTCAGCTCATATATAGGCTGAATTTCAGCTCATATATAGGCTGAATTTCAGCTTGTACATCGCCTCACATATAGGCTGAATTTCAGCTCATACATAGGCTGAATTTCAGCCTAGATCTGAATTTTAGCTCATATATAGGCTGAAATTCAGGTGATATATAGGCTGAATTTCAGCTCATATATAGGCTGAATTTCAGCTCATATATAGCCTCATATATAAGCTGAATTTCAGCTCATATATAGCCTCATATATAAGCTGAATTTCAGCTCATATATAGGTTGAATTTCAGCAGGTGATATATAGGCTTAATTTCAGGTGATATATAGGCTGAATTTCAGCTCATATATAGGCTGAATTTCAGGTGATATATAGGCTGAATTTCAGCTCATATATAGGCTGAATTTCAGCCTTTATATAGCCTCATATATAGGCTTAATTTCAGCTTATGTATAGGCTGAATTTCAGGTCATATATATCAATATATATATGCTGAATTTCAGGTGATATATAGGCTGAATTTCAGGTGATATATAGGCTGAATTTCAGGTGATATATAGGCTGAATTTCAGCTCATATAAATCCTCATATATAGGCTGAATTTCAGCTCATATATAACCTCATATATAGGCTGAATTTCAGCTCATATATAGGCTGAATTTCAGCTCATATATAGGCTGAATTTCAGCTCATATATAGCCCCATACTTCGTATATTCGGGCTCGATTATTATTATGCTACTACTCCTCGTGTATGAAATAGGGTGGCAACTCACCTGCATGTGCCACAGCACGCTCGCGATACACGCGAATGCTTTCTAGTGTCCAAATATCGACAGATCGCTCATTACCAACATGTATGTTATGTAAGAAACCCGCATGAACTGCTCGTAGATCTTTCAATTGGCTTTCATCAATCTCTTCTTTTTTCCATTGTCGTTGAAGTTCAATTAAACTCAAGTCAATGTTGGTAGGGTGGCCACGTGCTTGGACATTTCCTTCTGAGCGCACCTGAAACCATAAAACCCCAATCCTACATACCAGTCAGGCCTGTACACAACAATGACACTTTCAATAGGTTGTGTGTGACACAATAATAGGGGGAAATCCTAGCATGGTTAGCTCGTTAGTGGCATACGATAGCATGTACACACCTTCCTCAAAACTCCAGTGTTAACTCCGATTTGCGACCTGTCCCGACTGTCCTTCTCAGCAGGAGTCATCGTTCGCACTTCCTCCTTGTGATATTTCAATGGCTTGCTGTGGAGCATTATTATTGCTTGCTTTGCGTCATATCTAGCTTTACCTATCAAAACTCCAAGTGGTACAATATCATCTTCAAAGTGTTGACATGTGATCTTTGGAGTAAACTTCACTTGATACTGCTGATCATTTGTGGGGGCCTCACAAACACTGCCATCCATAACGACACGAGCTGGGCAATCACATCGCATGCAGCCAAGATACGCATGCCAGTCATTGTATTCTCCTTTCGATTTGCGAGCAGAAGGTTTCCGGCAACAATATCTGTAAGCAATTTTAGGGACCATTTTACCAAAGGTAAGAGGAGAGGTGCTTTGGCATTGTTGTGCGATAGCTATTAACTTATGAGCTATCAGATTTTTGGCATCAACTGTAGCGTGTGTTCCACCAGCGAGCAAAGTAGACTCTTTGTTGAAAGATGGTGCTACTGCACTAAAGTGCAATAGTGACTCAGCCTCTGCGGACGAAATATAATGGACCACAATAGGACCCATACTAAATGTTGCCTTACAGCCGCTGAAGGTTGGCTCAAGTGCTTTACTCTGTCCATCTGAGATTTGTGAGTATGGTCGCTTCACTGGCATTGCTGAATTAGAAGGGTGGACTGATTGTTCAGCCGCTAGCGAGGTATTTTCTGGGAATGGAGTACCGACTATCAGGAATGCCGTACTCAAAATTTGTTTACACATCGCATTACGTGATGTATGGTCCAAGCAATTGCATCGAAACTTGTGGATTATTCCACCACTTTGAACAACGAAAGAGCACTTGTATACAGAACCCAAATTTAATGGGCTATCTGAGCGCACTTGAGCCTCATATTTGTATTCAGCTCGGTCAGTATCAGGTTCTGTAACCGCAATTTGTGAAACATTTTTCATTAGCTCGCAGGCTTTATTTATGCGATCCATGCCCCCACCCTGAGATTGCAAAGCTTGTTTTTCAATATTGGCACATGTGAATTGCTGTGGACAGGCATGGCGTTTCTCGGCGGTTGGAGTCTCAGTTGGATCTATGTTTTGACTCAGTGGAGCAGGCTGCTCAAGAGATGCGTCGCCTAAGGCTGATGGCTCCATCGATTGATATGCAACCTGTTGATAACAATGTAAAACCTTAATGTTCAGCTCTGGCACTGAATAATAGCAAGTAAAGTAACAGGCTTGGCAAAACTAATCTAATAATTTATGACAATCACAATCATGTAATATAATGAAAGTGCGAAAGTGTCGTTGCCTAAGTATTCACTAAGTAGCTAAGGAAATAAATGCGAATTACAAGCTGCGCGCAAAGAGCTCACCTGTGGCACACGGCCTACACCCTCCACAGTGGCAGACTCTGGGTTCATACCGTCGGGTTCAAGACTTGACTCCAC
>LGRX02034323.1:0-25875 GCA_001247695.2 Cymbomonas tetramitiformis | reverse complement strand
AGCCAGTGTGCAGCGTCATCCAGACAATGACCCAAACCCCCAATACTCCCCGGCGCGGTGCACAACGGGGCCACAGGTGTCAGACCAGAGCCAGTGAGCAGCGTCATCCAGACACTGACCCAAACCCCCAATACTCCCCGGCGCGGTGCACAAAGGGGCCACAGGTGTCAGACCAGAGCCAGTGAGCAGCGTCATCTAGACACCTGATCCAAACCCCCAATACCCCCGGCGCGGTGCACAAAGGGGCCACAGGTGTCAGACCAGAGCCAGTGAGCAGCGTCATCCAGACACTGACCCAAACCCCCAATACTCCCCGGCGCGGTGCACAACGGGGCCACAAGTGTCAGACCAGATCAACATCCCACACTCAGCAGCATTTTCTATATATACTAGTGGCTAGGTCCTTCGGTCTAATAGCCTTGGTAAACCTGCAAGCCATGCAGCTGTCTGGTTAGTGCTCTACCGGGTTGTATGCATACTATGGCGCAGGGATACCAAGATGCCCCCCCCTGCTCCACTTCCTGTTGCATACTCTCGCCTCTAGGGTGTCTACGCCTCACATGCTGCAGCAGTTTGACATCCACCTGCTCCACTACCTCCTGCATACGTCTCGTCTCCAGGGTGTCCAAGCCTCACATGCTGCAGCGGTTTAGCGTCCACCTGCTCCATCGTGTGGTCATCCTTGTGGAGAACCAACCGCCGGCCATTGAGCACTCAGCATCCACACTTCCCCGCCTGGCGGCTTCCCCACGCAGCTGCAGATGCCTTGGTTTGTAACAGTCCACTGCCGGTGCTGAGAAAATCTGGACACACGCAGGATAGGTGTGGGCGTTTTGGTGCGTGGGCGTGGACTTTTGGCGTGGGTATTGAACGTGGATGGTTGGCGTGGGTATTGGGCGTGGGTGTGCATGTTTTTAGAATTCAACAGAAGGTAATTTGCAAAAGCAAGCGCAAACTTTCATTCACAAAAGATAAAGCAGTTCGCAGCTTGAAACGCCGCGAACTCAAGTGCCCAATCATTACTGATTGGGCGCATAAAGTGAAAGTTCACTAACTTGAGTCCTACGTGCCACTGTCAGTTCATACTGACTACAGTGCCACGGCTAAGGTGGGCCGATGAACTGTTGCGCACTGTCTTCCCGATGGTCACCTCTGATCCAATGGCTACGATTAGTTCAGCAGATCTACAGATCTAGATCCAAGGGTTTTGGTTAAATTGGAGCCTGCGGAATTTTAGAGGTTTCTGTGCCGGTAGATCGATCAGAGTTTCCTGAGCCGTTAGATCAAAATCAGCAGCTGAGTTAGATCCGAAGGCTTTACACACGACAGTATTTAGGAGTTCCGCCCGTGGGAATCCGCAGCTCTGTTCTTTTGCCTTCGCAAAAGAACTTCACAAGAAATTTTTCCTCGCGGAGAAATTCTTAGTGCGGCACACTGCAAAAAATTTTACCCCACATTTTAACGTTACTGTGGAAGTTTAAACCCTTGACGACTTACTACAATGAGCGGTCAAGAAGGTGAGCAAGGCGCGTCGGAGAACAATGCTGGCGCGGCTGGACAACCGGCTGCGAAGTCCGGGATGGAAGTCCTGTTGGAGCAACAGGGCGAAATGATGAAGCTCATGATGAAGCAGATGGAGACTCTCGCAGCGAGAGTTGAAGTCGCGGAGGAGGCGGCAGCGAAAGCCGCTTCGCAGGCTGGTGGTTCCGCTCAGAGCGGAGACGCGGAGTTGGAGGCATTAAAAAAGCTCCCGTATGTTCCACAGGTTGAAGGGAATCCATTCCCTGCGAGACCTGCAACACTGGAGACGCACGCCAGATGTACGACCTGTACAACGACAAGACCTACGACGCCCTCTCCAAACGCACCAACTCGTCCATGCGTTACGAGCAGTTGGTGCTTGCCCCTGCGCTGTCGTACATGCACGATGCGATTGCGTTTTCCGAGGTGAGCCTGGACTGGTGTCAAGATGAAAAGGATCCCCCAACGGTGGAGGAATTGAGTGAGCGCGTTTTCGCAGCGCACAACACGTTTAAGGGCGTTTTTTCGCTCCTGAACAACCGTTACACCATGTTGCAGCTCAGAGCGAGCATGGAGTCTGATGCAACGTCGCACGGCGGAGCTGAGGCGTTGCGGGCGAAGTTGGCCTTCATCGAGGAGAAGGTGTACGCAGGTAGCGACAGGTTGGTGAGCGACTCAGTGCTCACGAAGTGGTTGAAGGAATTCGACACCACGAAGGCGAAGGCAGTGATGAACACGCACGCCAAGGCCAGCGCCAAAGTTTCGACTTTTCGTGACCGTCCAGGAGGCAAGGGCAAAGGCGCTGGAAAAGGTGAAGGTGGCCGCGGCAGCGGCAAGGGAGGTAAAGGGTCAGGGCTTGGGCGAGGCGCCCAAGCCCAGACCTAACTTTCCGATCACGGAAAGGTTGGACGCCTTCCGCCCCTCGGGGCGTTCAACGGAAAGAGCCCACCCTGCAGGAAAGGGTGCGGAGCAGAAGGGGGGCATGGCGCGCAGCTGGCGCGAACTCAGAGGTGATGCAGTGGATCAGCAAAGGGGCAAGGATGCGATGGGTCGACAAGGCGCCTCTGCCTTTCGATCACGGAGTGTCGTTGGGCGACGCCACCCCTCCGCAGCTGGAGTGGATGGCCGCAGAGACCGAGCGGTGTCTCAAAACGGGCGCATGGGTGCGAGCGAGGAGGCGACGACACGTATCCCGAGTGTTCCTGGTGCCGAAGCCGGGGACGAACAAGTGGCGTCTAGTGATGGACTTCCGCTGGTTGAACGCTCATTGCGCGAAATCCCGCTGCAAGATGGAGACGTTGAAGAAGCTGCGTCGGCTCGCCAAGCCGAACGACTGGTGCTTCAGCTTCGACCTCCAGGACGGTTACCACGTCGTGGGGATCGACCCCGCCTTCCAGGAGTACATGCAGTTCGACGTGCGGGGGGAATTATTCCAGTGCGGCGCCCTTCCCTTCGGCTGGACCGACTCGCCACGAATCTTCGTCAAGGTCATGAAGGTGCTCGTGGAGTGCCTTCGTTCTCCGAGATCCGCGGAGGATCGGCGGGAAGTGCGGAAGCTGCAAAGCGGAAGCAAAGTGCGACGACGTTGGGCAGTTCGCAGACGAGCTGGAGGATGCGGCCGCGAGGAGCATCAACAGGGGGCGCGGGTGCTCCCTTGCATGGACGACTTCCTGTTGCTGCTAAGCAGCAGGATCGAGGCGCTCAGGGCGCGCGAGCTGACATCTCGGGTCTTGGTGAGACTCGGATTGTCGCGCAACGAGAAAAAGGGGCGATGGGAGCCGACGCAGCTGGTGGAGCACCTCGGGCTCGAGGTGGACCTCAAGGCGGGACAGTTCCGCGTGACACCGGCGAGGCTGCAGAAGATTCACCTGCAGTCCAAGGCGCTTCTCAGCGAGGCGTCGCGACAGCGGAGGTGGCTCCCAGCTCGGAAGCTGGCAGCGTTCACGGGGCTCTGCCAGTCTGTGTATCTAGCAGTCCCTCCGGCGAGATTGTATCTCAGGGAGCTCCACTTCGTGCTCTCCACGAGGCGGGGATGGGGCGCGAAGGTGAAGCTCACACGGCAGGCGTGGAGCGACATCGAGTGGTGGCTCAGGCTGCCGGCTCAGAGCCGGTGGAACGGTCGCAAGATCTGGCGCAGCCCCACGAGAGCGAAGGTGCACACCGACGCGTCTCTGTTCGCATGGGGCGGTGTGTTGAACCTCAAGCACGCGGCAAGAGGATTCTGGTCCGACGAGCTACGGCATCTACACATCACGCACCTGGAGTTGGAGGCCGTGTACAAGACGGTGCAATCCTTCCTGAGAGAGCTCACCGGCAAGGTTGTGCGCCTCTACTGCGACAACCAGGCGGTGGTGGCCATGCTCTCGCACTTCACGTCGCGCAACCCGGAGCTGATGCGGCGGATGCGGCGCCTGTGGATCCTGCTGGACTTAAACGACATCGAGCTCCAGGCGAGGTACATCAGAAGCGAGGCAAACGAGTGGGCCGACCGCTTGTCTCGGGACCGGGACCTGGACGACTGGCGGCTGAACCGCAGGTGGTTTCAGTGGGCGGAGCGGGAATGGCACCAGCACACCGTGGACCGCTTCGCCTCGGAGCTCTCCGCCCAGCTGCCGCGCTACTACGCACAGTGGCACGACCCGGGGTGCGAGGGCGTGGACTCTTTGGCCTTTTCCTGGCTAGGAGAGGTCAATTGGGTCAACCCCCCGTGGTCCCTCCTCGACGAGGTGGCGCACAAGCTGCGGGAGGAGAAGTGCGCCGCCACGGTGGTGGCGCCCTACTGGCCGGGGCAGATGTGGTTCCAGCAGCTGGAGGCCATGGCCGACGAGGTGGTGATCTTGCCCCGGGGCAGGGACCTCTTTACTCCCAGCCGGCTGGGAGGGTCCGAGCTGCTCGGGGCCTCAAGCTGGGACGGCATCATGTTCCGCATCTCCGCCTCCCGGTGAGCCATTACCTGCAGGATGGGAGGCGGGCAGCCGGGCAGGCGCCGCAGGCGGGGCTGGCGAGGCCTCAAGGTGAAGGTGTATTGGCCCCAGGATGATGCCTGGTACACCGGCACCGTGGGTGACACGGGGTCGGACGGCCTAACCCACATTGCCTATGAGGATGGTGACAAGGAGGACCTGGACATGAGCAAGGAGAGGTATGAGGTGCTCCCGGCAGCGGTGCAGGAGGTGACTAGCTGGGATGCGGCGCTTCAGGAGCGCTGGAGAGGAGAGCTGGGGGACAGCTCCCTCACTGAGCTGGCAGTGCAGATGCAGGGGGCAGCATTGGGCGGCAAGACGGTGGGCAACTACCGGCCGAAGGCTCGGGCCTTCATGGCGTTCTGTGAGGCGGAGGGCAGACAGTGGCTTCCGGCAACGGGGGCCACGGTGAGGTTGTACATTGCTCACATGCTGGACAAGGGCACGGTGCAGGCGTCCAACATGCAGCCCTACCTATCCGCCATCAACAACTACCACGAGGACATGGGGTTCCCCGGGCCTGCCAGGGGCCGGGCGATCTCCAGAGCAGTGAAGGGCATGGCCCGCCTCCAGGTGCAGGCGGCTGAAGCCGCGGGTGAGGAGCAGACGGTGCGGACCTGGCTGCCTGCCAGGCATGTCTCAGCGGTGCATGCGCACGGGCTGGGGCTGGAGCCGGTGGGCCGGGCAGCTACGGAGCTGCTCAGGGCGTGCACCTACGTGGTGTTTGCCTTCGTCACCTTCGGCCGGCCGGAGACGGGCGTCTCCATGCGCAGGGAGCACATCAGCATCACAGATGAGGACATCTCCGTGGTTCTCCACAAGGAGAAAGGCAGGGGGCACGTGCGCCTCAGGAGGAGGCTCACCATCCCCGCAGCGGGGGTGGCGGGGCTTGTGCAGCTCCTGCAGCACTGGCAGTAGGTGCGGGATGCCTGTTGGGGGCATCGCCCGGTGACGGGCTCGGAGGTGCAGGGCAGCTACTGGAGGCTGCCGTGGGAGCAAGGAAAGCTCCAGTCGGCGCAAGCTAATGGCTGGGTGCAGTTGGCATTGGGGAGGCTTGGGTGTGTCCCTCCGGAAGGGGGACACTTCTCTGGCCACAGCACCCGCAAGGGGGCTTGTACCTGTGCCAGGGCTGTGGGCGCGGCGCTTGAGAAGTGCTGCTTCCTGGGCGGCTGGTCTCAGCTGTCCTCTGCCATCCACTCCTACATTGACCCGGCAGCTGTTCCCGACGAGCACATGGAGAAGTACTTCGGGTGGACCACTCCGAGATGGCGACAGCAGCAGCAGCGGCAGCCTGGCACAGAGCAGTGTGCCTAATGATCTCTGTTACATGGCAATGAGATGTGAAGAGCAAAAGAAATGGTTAAATTGGAGCCTGCGGAATTTTAGAGGTTTCTGTGCCGGTAGATCGATCAGAGTTTCCTGAGCCGTTAGATCAAAATCAGCAGCTGAGTTAGATCTAAAGGCTTTACACACGACAGTATTTAGGAGTTCCGCCCGTGGGAATCCGCAGCTCTGTTCTTTTGCCTTCCCTACCCACCCAACCCAAAAGACTCTAGACATTTTGCCTTAGAAGCTGTGCATCAGCCTAAAAAGCATGTGAAGCTGTGAATCAGCCTAGAAAAGACATTCCAAAAAGAGATTTTCTCTCACACACTTAAAAGCATGTAAGAAGAAAGCTATTTTTAATGAAATGCTATGCAGTGTGCCTGTTGGCAATGAGATGTGAAGTGCAAAAGAAACTTAGGGTTTCTTCAGGGTGTGAGCATTTTGACTGTTGTACAAGGCCTAGACAATCATGCTTTACACCAAACTGATCAGCAGGCACTGTGCATTCCAATACATACCGCAGTCCACAACAAACCCCACATCCACCAGCATTTCCACAGACACGCAAGTGAAAAGTTCGCTGGGTATATTGTGGCACCGAGTAAGCCAGAGACCAACAGCACACCCAAAGGTCCGGTCCAGCAATGCCATGCTTTGGGCCCTAAACCCAGGGTGTCTCAAGGTTTGAGCTCCTGCGCGCACTCGTGGCTCTAGACAGCCAGTCCTTACACCACCCTAACCATTCTTCACACAATTCTAGACAATTGATCTTTACTTCAACCAGCAGAGAGTGGCAAGTCCAGCAGTCAGCGGAGGTATCGTCAGCGTGGAGGTTGGGTGGAGGCTGTGCACGTGCGCGTGCAATGCGGCTGACAGCTCTGGGGAGGGCTCTCGGGTGTGCCCCTCAGGTGCATCTGCGCGCCGCTCCAAGCCACCCTGCGGAGAATCCTCCCCCAGTGGTTATCAAAGGCATCGACGGAGCGCCAGCGGTGTCTATCTCTGGCGCCGCCTACAAAGGCGGGTCACTGAGAGGGCTGACACTCGCTACTGCTGAGGGGCCCTCCAATGCTTCGATGGAGGCCCCTGCCGGCGCAGATGAGGGGGGCGAGCTGGGCACGGGTGAAGAAGAGGCAGGGGCGGCTCTCCAGTGCGTGGTGTTGTGCAGTGGCGGGCTGGCAGCGGGGGAAGCGGAGCAGTTTGAGATTCGCGGTTGTCGGGTGGAAGGCGGCAAGTCAAGTGCGGCAGGGGTCCACATCATTGGGGCAGATGTGCGCGTCGCGCTCACCGACACGACCGTCAAAAACACTGGCGGGTGGGGCGTACTGTGCGCTGGGGGGGGCGTTGCGATTCTGTCGGATTGCGGCCTGCTGGAGAACACCCGCGGTGGGTGTCGCGTGGAAGCGGATAGTCACGTCACGCTGGAGAAAACGAGGGTATGCGGGAACGCAGTGGGGGCGCACATCGAAGGGGGCGCGGCTTTGACAGATTGCGTAGTCGTGGAGAATACAGGGGATGGGATCGTGCTCCGTGGGGAGTGCAATCCGACGGTTGAGAGCACGCAGGTGTCCGGAAATGGAAGAAACGGAGTCGCTGTTTATGGGCACGCTCGGGGCAATTTCGACAGCTGCGACATCTCGGAGAATACCGACGGCATCACCGTGGCAGAAGGCGGGAACTCGATGTTCAGGAATGCAAAGGTGCATGGCAACGAGGATAGTGGAATAAGGGTGGCTGATCGAGGGCAAGGCAGCTTCGAGGGCTGTGAGGTGTATGGCAACACGCTGCAAGGCATTATCATCAAGGGGAGCGGGAACCCGAGTGTGACGAACACAAAGGTGCACGGCAACAAGAAGTCCGGTATATTGGTGTACGGGCAAGGCAGGTTCGAGGGCTGTGAGGTGTATGGGAACGAGCGCGGAATATTGGTGGTCGAGCAAGGGCAAGGCAGCTTCGACGGCTGTGAGGTGTATGAGAACAAGCTGCAAGGCATTTTCATCAAGGCGAGCGGGAACCCGAGTGTGACAAACACGAAGGTGCACGACAACAAGCAGTCTGGTGTAGGGGTGTTCGACCAAGGGCAAGGCAGCTTCGAGGGCTGTGAGGTGTGTGAGAACACGCTGCACGGCATTATCATCAAGGGGAGCGGGAACCCGAGTGTGACGAACACAAAGGTGCACAGCAACAAAAAGGTCGGAATACGGGTGGGCGAGCAAGGGCAAGGCAGCTTCGACGGCTGTGAGATGTATGGGAACACGCTGCAAGGCATTTCCATCCAGGAGAGCGGGAACCCGAGTGTGACAAACACGAAGGTGCACGACAACAAGCAGTCTGGTGTAGGGGTGTTTGATCAAGGGCAAGGCAGCTTCGACGGCTGTGAGGTGTGTGAGAGAACACGCTGCACGGCATTATCATCAAGGGGAGCGGGAACCCGAGTTTGACGAACACAAAGGTGCACGACAACAAGCAGTCTGGTGTATCGGTGTTCGAGCAAGGGCAAGGCAGCTTCGACGGTTGTGAGGTGTGTGAGAACACGCTGCACGGCGTTTCCATCCAGGAGAGCGGGAACCCGAGTTTGACGAACACAAAGGTACACGCCAACCACATTTTTGGCCTCGTTGTGGAAGATGATGGTGCCGGCACCCTCGAAGGCTGTGGCATCCACCGCAACGGTGATCATGGCGTCCACCTCAAAAACAGAGCCACCCTCAATGTGACCGGTGGGCATGTGTCCGAGAACACAGCTTGCGGCATTGTGTGGGATGACGAAGCGGGGGGCAGCTTGACGAGCACGACGGTGCACGGCAACCGCGAGCACGGCCTGCACCTGCGCGGTGCCAGCTGCCCTGTGGTGCGCCAGGCGGTGCTGTACCGCAATGGGGGCGCCCCGGTGGTGATGCAGGAGGGCGCCGGCGGCCGCTTCGATGACGGTCCGTCGCGGTGGCGCGAGCTGCAGCAGCTGGGGCCGGAAGTACTCCAGGAAGCCCACCAGGGGGTCCCGGGCTCCCCACCGGTGGCGCTAGCACAGGTGGACACGCAGCTGCGGGCACTAGACTGTGCGGTGCGGGAGATCGAGGAGCACATGACGGCCTCCATTCCGGAGCTCAGCACGCTGTCTGCGCTGCAGGAGCAGCGCCGCACGCTGGCCGCCGAGATCGCCTCCACCTTGACGGAGGCGTGCCGCGAGCTCCCGGAGCGGGTGCGGCGGGCGGAAGAGGCGGCGGAGAGGATGACTGCGGCCGCGGAGAGCCACCGCGCGCGACAGCTGTTGGCGGGTGCGGCAGAGGGGGGGGCAGGGCAACAAGAGGAGGCCCGCGGGAGTGAGGCGGAGGCACAGTGGCGACCTTGTGGCGTGGTGCGCCCCTCTTTGATGCTGTACTCCAACAAGGGTTGGAATGCGCCGCTTGGGCTCACAAGCTCGGCCATTAAGATGGAGCACATGGCACTTGGCTCCTCCTCTGTTCTGCACTGTTTGCGGATTACGGGGAACTAGTCATAGCCGATCAATATACTTGTGACACGCCAGGTGACACGCCTGGCGGACCTGGCGTTGGGGAAAATGTCACGCCAAGTCCGCCAAAAAGAGCATACACTTGCAAGATGTAATATTCAATCTTACATGACAAAAATGACTTAAGAAACACAATTTCTCTGAGATTTGGCGGACCTGACGTGAGGCAGACCTGGCGTGAAGCGAACCGGGCGTGAGGCGGACATGGCGTGAGGCAAACCTGGCGTGAGACGGACCGGGCGTGAGGCGGACTTGGCGGGAGGCGAACCTGGGCGGGGGCGGACTTGGCGTGAGACGGGACCTGGCGTGAGAGCGACCTGGCGTGTAACATAATCACTATGTGTCAACTTTAGTTAGCTACTCACAATTGGAAAATAAACAATTGGAAGTTACAATTGTAAGCAGCTGGCACATGGCATGAGGGGCGGCGCTTGAGGAGATGGCATGTGGCATCTGTTATTCATATCGGTGAGAGTGATGTTGTTAGACTAATAATAGGGTGTGCGACAGGTGGAGGCGGCAGGTGATGCTGCGGCGGAGGAGCGAACACGGTGCGTGATGGCGATGCAAAATCAGCTTAGTGCGCTATGCGGGCCGCTTCCGGACGGCATCGGAGCCGGTGAGACCGGAGAGAGCTTGCCGGGGACGCGGGAGCGGGCGGCGCTGGAAGCTGGGGAGCGCGAAGTGGAGCTGTGGGAGGCGGCGGCAAGGGCGGAGCTCGCCCAGTTGGAGCCACGGGCGCAGGCGGCGCTGCAACTAGCGGTGCACCAGCGCGCTTTGCTGGCCCACTACACCGCTCGCTTGCCCTCCCTCCAGACTCTCCCCGCGAGGGAGGGAAAGTGCAGGCAACTGGTTGAGGAGCTGGAGGATCTGGAGCTGAAGCAACAGGAGCTGAAGCATAAAGAGGTCGAGCTGCAACACCTGGAGAACCCGGTTCGGAAGCGACGGAAGCTGCTGCTGGCGTGTGTGAGGGGCGCGTCACAGCTCGGAGAGAGGGGCGGAGAGGCGGAGGAATTGATGACACAAAAACGAGCCTTGAGACGTCAGCACTACGCTCTGCAAGTGTCTTTGCGACAGCAGGTGAGGCGGCGACTAAGAGTATATCCCGAGAAGACCGATGCTTTTCATCGGCCACTAGGATTGACATGCTCTCTGCCACATGCATCAACGGTCATAAGCTCGTTGACACGCTCTCTGCCACACACATCAGCAGCCATGAGCTCATTGGCATGCGCTTTGCCACATGCATCAACGGCCATAAGCTCACTGGCATGCTCTCTGCTACACACATCAACGGCCATAAGCTCACTGGTATGCTCTCTGCCACGCATCAGCAGCCATGAGCTCATCGGCATCTCTCTGCCACACACATCAACGGCCATAAGGTCACTGGCATGCTCTCTGCCACACGTATCAGCAGCGATGAGCTTATCGCATGCTCTCTGCCACACATCAATGGCCATAAGCTTATCAGCATGCTCTCTGCCACACGCATCAACGGGCATGAACTCATCAGCATGCTCTCTGCCACACGCATCAACGGCCATAAGCTCACTGGCATGCTCTCTGCCACACGCATCAACGGGCATGAGCTCATCAGCCTGCTCTCTGCCACACGCATCAACGGGCATGAGCTCATCAGCATACTCTCTGCCACACGTATTAGCAGCCATGAGCGTATCGACCGTTGCTACAAGGTTCCGCGCGGTAACCAATAAGGTTGGATGCCAGCTGACGACAAAGACAGTCTTGCCGCATAGTTCGAAGTATCGATACGGGCTTGCGCTAATGGGGTACTTGGGGGGGGAGGAATGGGGAGCAGGTGGCGCTGCTGCCGGAGTTTATGGCGGATGCGGGGCTGTTCGGGGGAAGCGAGAAGGGGCTGTGGGTGAGCCGCACGGTGGATGGGGACTACGAGGGTGTGCGGGTGCTCGCAGAGGATGCCCGCCGCGAGGTCCTGCAAGCCTCCTTCATTGGAGGCCCGCTTCCCCATCCCTGTGTCCTCAAGCGATTCGCAGTGGGCGATGGGGGCGCGCGGCATGCTGCCGAGAAGGAGGTGTAGTCTCCGCCAGCTCCCGCTCCCGCACTGCCCCCATGTCGCGTGTCCTCAAGCGATTCGCAGTGGGCGATGGGGGCGCGCGGCATGCAGCTGAGAAGGAGGTGTAGTCTCCGCCAGCTCCCGCACTGCCCCCATGTCGTGTGTGCAGATTTTGGCGGACGCGGTTTGTCAATACCTGGCGTTGCCCGCACCGCATGGCGGAGACGCCACGCGTGTAGCGTACAGCGGAGTGGACGCGTTGCAGTGGCGTGTGTAGTGCGCGGCGGGGCTGACCTGGTTTGTCCGACCATGGGCCGCATGCAGGTGAGCATCTTGGCGCGGCTGCGGCATCCCCTCGTGGTGCCCATCGAGGCGGTGTTCCACGACGCGGTGCGCGGATGCTCTTACCTACAACTGCCCTTTGCCACACGTGGCACTCTGCGGGAGTGGGGCTCGCAGACCTCTCCTAACGCTCGCCTGCGGGAGACACACACCATGGCGCGCGCCGTGTTCCAGGCCGTAGCCTACATCCATGGCGCGCAGGTCCGCTCGCCCCCCCCTCCCGCCCCCTGTCATCTGGGGGGGCCATGATCCCATGTGGGTGGCATGGCTCATGACTGCGAGTAAAGAAGCCCGGCCAAACGTGTGTGAGCATCATGTTTCAAGTATGACATTCCAGCACAAACGTAGCCGAAAGCTATGAAAGTTTGCAGAGGTTTTTGTGTGCGGCGTCCCTGAGGATTGTGAGATCATGTTAGAAAATAATCCGACGATGATCCCATGTATGAACCTTTTCAAACCTTTGCAAAAGTTCCATATCTTTCGGCAACGTTTGTCCTCGAACGCCATACCATCCCCCTAGAGAAGTGGATCGGGTGCATGACCTCCTGCTTCATTATGCGCACCCAAACGACCGAATAACAGCCGCCCAATAACCTGGTGAATCTTTACAGTGTAGGTGCTTTGGCAAAGGATGATGCTGGTGGAAAGACTTGGCATGGCTGAAGGGGATCGAAGCAATTTGAATAGTCAGCGAGGGGGTGTGGTGGGATGGCTTGCATTGATTACCGTTTGGATCAGTATAATTTTGGCACATGGGAAAAAGGACCGTTGTAGGAAGTGTCCCTTCTCCACCCCTAACCTACTTGCCTGGGCGTGAATCCCAGGCGCCGCGGTGGCTTAGCACTTGGGTGAAGCAGGATCAACTGCGGACCGCGTGGGCCTCAGAGAAGCGCGAGGGGGTCTCGTGGGATGACTTGCGGCAGGTGCTCCATCGGGATATCAAGCCGAGCAACATTCTCGTGCGTGATGACGGCCGCCCGCAGCTGGCGGACTTCGACGTGAGCCGGGACATTCGCACCGGGGACCGCACCGCCACCACCACCGCCGCGGGCCCCCAGAAGGGCACGCTCGGGTACATGGCGCCGGAGGTGGAGGCAAGGGGGGAGGCAACGCAGGCGTCCGACTGTTGGTCCGCGGGGGCGGTGCTGTACTGGCTGCACTTCGGGGAAGTCCCAGCGCCGCACCGCTCCGGGGGTGTGCTGGTGCCACCTGCCGCGGACGACGCCTTGCGGGAGCTGCTGGAGGCGCTGCTGCAACAGGAACCCTCGCGGCGGCCGTCGGCAGCGGAGGCGCTCGTGTCGGCGTACATGATGCAGGGGCCGGGAGGGCCGGAGGGCGCTCCAGGGCCGGCGTCGCAGCGGCAGATGGTCGCGCTGCACGCACACGTGCGGCAGGTGCAGCGCGGGGTCCGAGGCGGGCTGCCGCTGCACTTGGTGCGCCACCCGCGCGAGGGGCAGGCGGCATCGCGCGTGCTCGACCCGAAGCAAGTGCTGCACTTCTTCAAGGTCTGTCCATCACACCTGCGCCAACGGGTCGGACAGGTTCCAAAAGGTTGCGCTGACGTGGCTCCTCAAAGTGCTTGAGCTTATGTGGCTTCTCTGAGCACGGTTGTGATGGTCATCTGCTACCTGCCAGATTAGGAGACCTGGCTTGAGTGCCTGCAGCCGGACATGTTCACTACGCCAACTGGCATCCCCCCCTCGACCATGTCTGCAGCGGGCTTGCCGGGTCTTTGTAAGGGAGGCGGTCTGAAATGCTGAAGCACGGGGTCTGGGGGAGAGGTGGGGGGAGCACACAGGAGGTCGACCTATCGAAGTTGCGGAGGGGGCTGGTGGTGAGCTTCCATGGGGAGGAAGGGGTGGATGCCGCTGGGCTCACGACGGAGATGTACACACAGCTTTGGGAGGAGGTGGTGCGGCCGGGAGTGGGCCTATTTGAACGCGGGGAGCGCGGTGGGGTTTTGCCGGTGAGGGACTCCATGGAGGGGGGCGCAGCAGCCGAGAACCTACCGGAGCTGCTCCGTGCAGCTGGCAGAGCCATGGCAAAGTGCATCTACGACCGGCGGTTGGTGCGTGCGGACTTCGCGCCCTCCTTGTACAAGTTCTTGACGGGGTCGGCACTCTCCCGCAACGACCTCGACCACTTCAATCCCGAGTGAGCCCCCTCCACCCTCGGGTCAGGGGCGTTTCGCTGGTAGCTGAAGGGAGCCCAGGCTGTGTGTCGTGAGGCGGAGAGGCGATGCAAGGGGGGGTCTTAGAAGGGGAAAGGGGATTCGAGGATGGTTAGATGTGGTGAGGGTGCAATTACTCGAGCATATGTTGTCTAAGCGCTTACTGTGCATCACGCACGCCGGAGGAAGGAGTAGGAGCACAGATTGGGGGAGTTCCCTGCGTGATCTGCAATGTGACACGCTATGTCTGCATGACACACGTGATGACAGAGGTGATGACGGAGCGAGGGGAGTGGGGAAGTGCTGGTGTATAGATATGGGAGGCAGATGACAATGCTATTAATCACTCCAGGGCATGTGGGGCATTTAGAGTTTGAGACCTTGGACAATGAGGAGGCGCTGTCTGAGCAGAACAAGGTGCGCTTCTGCTGCCCAGCATCGGTGTTGTAGTGCAGCAGTGTGCTCTGTATCGGTGTTGTAGCATAATAGCAGTGCACTCAGTATCGGTGTTGCAGTGTAGCAGTGCGCTCAGTATCGGTGGTGTAGTACAGCAGTGTGCTCAGTATCGGTGGTGTATTACAGCAGTACTATCATGATATCGGTGGTGTAGTACAGCAGTGCACTCTGTATCAGTGCTGTAGTATAGCAAGGCGCTCAGCATCGGTCTTGCAGTATAGCAAGGCGCTCAGTATCGGTCTTGCAGTATAGCAAGGCGCTCAGTATCGGTGTTGTTGTGCAACAGTGCGCTCAGTATCGGTGTTGTTGTGCAACAGTGAGCTCAGTATCGGTGTTGTTATGCAACAGTGCGCGTGCTGTGAATGCACTATAAAAAGATCCTCACATGATTATTCTGAATTGTTTGTTGCGGCCATCTATAGACTGCATGTGAGCAGATGGCGATGCCCGTAGGATCAAAGGCACACCCGAGTAGGACACCGACCCTGTGAGATTGGGAGCTAGGCAGACCCAGCACCTGGGGACATAGAAGGCGCAATCGGTGCGAGAAGAGGCAATCACCTCGTGTGAGCGCACCTATGTGATCCGGGCGTGAGAGCAATGGCAGCAGCGATATCGCCACTGACAGTGACCGCTAGACACAGTTTTTGCTACAAGGGTCACAGCGGCGTTGTGCGTCGCGTGTGGGAACTGCAGGTCCAATATGTGCGAGAAAAGATCTCGGAGATGTTGGTGCGGTGCCGGCGAGGATGTCTGGAGGCGTTTCGTGACGGCTTTTGCGAGGCTATGGAAGCGCTGCAGCTTCATGAGCACGTGGTCAATCTGGGGTGGCGAGATCTCAAGCTGCTGGCCGAGGGCGAGGATCACATCAACGCAACGGACTTGAAGCAAGCGCTGGTGTTCACGGGGTATCCAGACGAGTGCAATATGGAGGCCCGGTTGGGTGCAGTCCTAGACTTGATGGAGGAGGGCGAGTTGCGCCAGTTTCTGTATGCAGTCACCGGATTCCACCATTTTCCAGCCGGAGGGCTTATGAACCCCAATGAACAGGTTGCCTCTCGTAACACGATCGAAGTTTGTTACCATCCGACATCCTTGATGATCAGATTCCATGTGTGTTTCTTCCGTTTGGATCTCCCATGTTACAACGGCCTCAGTGTTGGTGAGTTGCACACCAAGGTGACCGAGGCCGTGATTAACTCGATTGATACGGGCTTCCACATTGCCTGATTGTGGATCTCGGCAAGCCGTTGGTTCTACAATCGAGATGACGATGGCAAATGCCGCAAGTATGATTAGAGTATGGACCTAACGCTTCATTGCATAGCCAGCATGCCTTTACAACCAGGAGAGCGAGAAATTAATCTGCTGACTATCTCGATTGCAAGTACAAGTAATAGCAAATCGAGATGACCATGCATCATTTTCATCCCGCTAGTTGTTAGTGCGGGGATTGTGCTACCACGTTCAATACACAACAATAGTATTGCAAATATCACAATAGAAGTATTGGCATAACAGTGTTGTGAACGTTGGGAATGATTGCCCAAGTGCGCGGTCCGACTCGACTTGACAAGCATGTGTTCCTGTTGCCAGGCATATCGCATCGCAGATGCACTTCGGCGGGCGAATAATCAGTAGTGGCGGCATTATTTGTATGCATTCGGCGTATATGAAGTCCGTGCGCCGTACGCCATCTTATTCGGCTGCATATAAATCATGCTGCTCCATGGGTAGGGACTATGCTTCACATATTGAGCGGCTTGCTGACCAAAGCTTCAAGAGAGAACTTAAACCATGTGTGAACATCGTGACACCTCAACATGACGAAGTGCATGGACAGCCCACGTAGAGTGCCAATAATATCTGAAATCAGTATGCGCGTCTGATATTCGGCTTAATTGTCTGATCTGATCGTCTGATGGGATCATACCAGTGTCGGACATATCACTACTAATCATCTGATGCGACTGGTCTGATACGATCGTGTGATATAATCCGATTTTGTCTAATTGGCAACCTTGGGACGTTCGGGGTTTAGGTTTCAGACTCTCTAAAACCTATTCCGCGTATCCGTTGATCACTCTTAAGTTTTGTACCTTCAATCAATAACTGTGGTATTCAACGTCTGGTCCGGATATGTCACAACTATGGGATATATCACTAATATGTGCGCAACCATGCACCTGAACTCGTCCACGATTAGTTGCAATACCATTGGTGGTGACGAATGCGTATAATCGCAACGCGCGATTATTATATTTTCCTGCGACTCCGGCAAGACTAAAACATATAACCCAATTTAGGGGGGAGGAGGGGATCCTACCAAAGGTGTCTACGAAACGATTTGGGTACGAATATATTCATTTTTGGGCGACTAGCGGGCTGAATGCCGCCGGGCAGCTTAAGATATAAGGGGCTTATGTATCCAGCTATCAGAAGATCCACAGCTGCAAGTAAGGGATTTATACGACGCTTCAAAGGCATTTTTCGACCGGACTGCGATTTTAGTATTAGGCACTTCAGCTCCACCTTGTTATTTTTACGAGTAAATGACGTCCGGCTTCGGTGATTGCTCTTCTTCATCACTCAGATTGGACTTCACGCACTGGCGGGAATGTGGCGATGCGGCTGCTATGTTAGAAGTTGTTTTTGCTGCTCAATGCTGTTCTTGGAATGACCGGTGGTCTTCTGGTTTAACTATATTTTTGCTGTGCGTTTTTGTTTCGGTTTTCGTCTTAACGATACTCGCGCAGTGTTCAAATATGTTTTTCGAGGCCTACTGTCGGGCAACACAGGTGGTTGGTCTTCTGTCGCTCAGACTTTCTGATAATAGGGCACCGAGCGGTGTCGTGCAAGTGCCCAGGGCACAAGGGACACTCCTGGACGAACGCCGACGACAAAGCATGGAAAGAAATGCAGTGGGCCGCAGTCTTGTATAGTGCGACTGCAGCAAATTCCCCTTAGTGGGCAACGGTGAAGCCGCAAAACGACGGTGACCCGCACCCCCAAAACGTCGATTGCGCCCATGAAACTTGCCGCCCGGCTTGCGGTTCCTCTCATCGCGCCACTTGGACGGCGGGAACCGCACGCCACCACCGCCACGCTGATGGCGAGAGTCAGAGTCACGAGTCGACGGCGGGTCGGGCTCGGCATCATGTCCGACACCCGCGAGGCTCTCGAGCAAGGCGGACACATCACGTACCGCACGCTCAAGCCCTTCCAGCAAAGCACGCATGTCGCGGTCGCCCCCCCCCCGCATACGCGGCAGCAACATGTGGAACAGGTAGAGTCACCTTGGCACGCGAAGGCGCACCGTTGGGGTGGGCACACCACCACACCTCCAAGACGTGAGCGAATATCTCCTCGAGCGCCATCTTAGCTAGCTCGGTGTCGAGCCGCAGCGGGGTGATGACTTCGCGGTAGAATTCCGGATCCAGGGCCGCCAACAGCTGCCGCTTGGCGGCCTTCTCGTCCATGGCGCCAGCACCATATGCGGCAATTGCCTTAACCCCTTAGCTGCGACACGTTGAGAATTCTCAACAACGAAGGCCTCGAAAATGAGAGCGCGGCTTACCATGAAACTGCATATGCGCGGTTGGCGCATCGAATATTGTAAGGTTTGTGGGTGCACTCATGATATATGGCTACAGGTTAACCAATAGTATAGCACATATACTAGTGCGATATATCTCTTACGTGCTAGTATTTCCAAACCCAAATTTGTCTATTTGTGTCATTTTGCGCTTAAATTTGGCTTTGAAAAGTAGCTAACCAAGCCATAAACATCCCGTATTGGTAAGCATATACGTGGCCAAGGCACTCGTGAAACTAGGTAACGAGTGGCTCGGGGTCATCGTCGACGCCAAAGGAGATGGAGCGAAGCTCCTCGTGGTGACGTAGGGGACGATGCCCAGGCGACAGCAGCCGCTTGGTGATGTCCAGCAACGCCCTTCTCCCATCCCGCGGGGAAACGCGGGCGGAAGCCTCCACCCACCTACGAGCGGGCGAGGAGGGGGTAGTCAACGAAACCAGGGTACGAAGTAAAATGTCGTTGAAGATCGAATTGACCTCCTTGTCCAGATCAACGAGGTCAAACATGTCGTCGCTGTCGGAGTCCTTGGCCGCAAATGACTGTTGTAGCGAGGAAATCAACGAATCCCGCAAAACACGCCTGTGAGGCAGGGCTCTATATCGGTTTGGGTTTTCGGTATCGATACAATCCGATATCCGAAAAACGGTATCGATAATCGGCACAATCGATAAATAATCGATTACTTGCACATTTATATGTAAATTGTTATAAACTTATATGGAACAGCAAAACCTGCACAATCGATCGTTTCATATTACAATCCGATAATCGGCGATAAACACGATATATCGATAGTATCGATTATCGAAAATATCGATGTAGAGGCTTGCTGTGAGGTTCGCTCCCGGAAAACGACGAAACTTTGTTGCCCAGGGTGTCCTTGGCGACTCTCTTCACGACGTCGACGTCCCAGTCGACTGAAGCACAACCGTAGCACGCCTCTGATCCGCAGCAACAAGCGCCAAAGCATGTGATTGCGGAGTGATGCGATACCGAGCCCCCACGTTCCTAGAAAAAATGTTGTTTAATCGCATTCTCGTTGTCGCGCCAGCATGATGAGGCGTGTGCACATAAGACGAACTCATAACTAGATGATTCCTGCAGGTGTGGCGTCGGGTAGGGCGGGGTGACGATGCAATTGTGCGCGAGCGATGGAGTGTGACTGCTGCGTGACCGAAACTGTGAAAAGGGGGACGAACGAAAGAAGGCAAGTGGAAAGATGCGGTGGCCAAGATGAAGTCGAAAGAGGTGATCAAAGCCCAATCACCTTTGCCCAATCACCTTTGAGCAAAGAGGTGATCAAAGCCCAATCAAAAACAAACATCAACGCAGACAGTACCGTAAACGCCGTAAATTCCCAATCCGAAAAAAATATGTACACAACGGTCCGAAACCGCGCTACGCTAGAAGGCCCATCAAGTCATCCCGGCCGCCCCAACGCCCACCAATCGGAATAACTTAGCCAACGTCATAATGAATGCAACAATGATATAAGCGGGGTGATACCCCATAACTTATTAGATATATACTTATATGGCTCTGGCACTATATACCGGATTTACTCAGTGTGATAACATACAAGAGTGATTAATAAAACAGATAAACGAATATAAGTAGTCTCGACCTAGGGATATGCCACCGAGTACTGCACGAGTACTGGTACAACTCTTTGGAGTCTGGTGACCCCCTACAACGGGTGGCACACATAATCCAGCATTGATTGCATTCCCCTTGCCTTTTCCCTTGCCTTTCTAAGCGTTCGCTATCCTTAGATCGGGCATGATCTACTCTGGGGGCCAAATTCTTCGGATCGGTCAAATTGAGAATTTATGACTCAGGGTTTGTAACTGTCATAGAGTCCGAAGCATCCAGCTAGCATCTACATACCTGCGGAGTTCACGTTTTCAGCGAATGTTTTGCAGCGAAACCTGGACCTGGACGTCAAAAACGGCCAAGTTCATCACAGAACATCACAGAACATCACCGATATAGTTTGCGGGACTTCGAGAGGGCCTTCTCACCTTTCGAACGCGCCCATCCTCAAGCTTCGAGCATCCAGCTAGCATCTATAGAGCAACGCGGTTCACGTTTTCATCAAATGCTTTAGTCCTACCGCCCTCGTTTGAAGGGTTCATGGGTTCTTCCTGGGCTTGTACCGCACGATATGGCCTAACCGAAGGAAATATGGGTTTTCAGTATGATCCGGGACAATAAATTCGTGGATATCGCTTCTGGAGGCAACAACATAATGCAAACTGCGATAGTTAAGAACCAGTCTGACGCCCTGAAACCGCAAAACGAAGAGAGAGCGAAAATGAAGCGGTGAGGTTTTGAGCTTCTGGCATAAAAGACTGGCTCCCCGGAGTAGGGCATGATCGGGCTGTGACGGAACACATGTGTCATCGTTCTTGCCACATCATCATTTGTGCCATGTTTTCTGAGTTTTGTCATACTTTTCATATAAAGGTAAAAAACCCTGAGCGTCGTCGAGAGAATATATCGGAGCACGGTGCCGGCGGCGTCACACGTGTCACGAGTCATGCCAGATCACTCCACACGTCGACATCACTAAGCTGCACTGGACGAGCCGAACTGTTTCACATCTGTAACAACCGAACCGAAACACTTCTTGATGGCAGTTAAAGAGCAACAGCTGAATTGTTTGGAATTCTTTTCTGAATCGATTTGAGTTTTCAGGCCATAAAATTCAATGTCTACGGGAGCTACTTTTACCTGAGCGTGTCAAGATCGCGTGAAGCCTCCATTCCGTTGATATCAAGAGCCGCGTGAAGTGGTAGACCTCGTCGCCATCTACACACTCGAGTGGTATCTCTTCGAAGGTCCGCCTGGACGGCTTGATAGGTGTTTGCCCTCTAAGATGATGCAAAACGCCAAGCTCCCGATTTCAAGCGCATACGCAGATTGTGGAAAGAGCGGTGTCTACCCGTGTTTGCAACAGCCTACACTGATATATTTCGATTCACGCGTGCAAATCTCCACTTCCTGGGCGACCATCGACCTTCCTCGCTTCAAACCCATAGAACACAGCGACGCTACGTTTTCGGTGACCCTGCGTGACGGAGAGCCCTAGTGGAACAGTCGCCACGATCCTTGCGCGTGGAGAAGCAAGTCTGTTATTTTTTTTGTCTTCTTAGCCTTTACATTCTCGAAACAAGTGCCTGAGCTGTACGACACGGGATACATAAAGAGAGCCTGTTGTCCTCCGCACTTGCCCAGAGATTCGTGTCGCCTCGCGTATGGATGAGTCGCCAGGGTTAATGGTGCGAGATAAATATTGCTGGCGATGCCGCGGTGTAGCTCGGAGGTTTCCGATTCCATGTCAAACGACGTGTGGGGATAGGGACAGACACTGCGAGTGCTTATCTCCAAGGCGCGCGCGCAGGGCTCTCAGGCGGGAGGATGTGACCAAGCGAAGTCGGCGGCAGTCCTTCAGCAACCTTCTCATGACGGTGCATGTCGTCTCTCACGGGACTGTTTCCGCTGCAATACGAGCGGCCGCTGAAGGTCCGCGCACAACTGATCTTAACTTTCCAAAAGAGTTGACGGATGGTTACACTCGTGTCTTTGGTTCACAAGGTGCATGCACGTTGGTGAAAAGCTATTCTCAGTTACGCACATTTGGTGTAACCTGAAGGACTTGGTATATTTGGACACGTCGTCATGCTTAAGACCTGTACGGGCGACCTGGCATTCCGTGTGACCGCTTCCGCAGTCTAGGTGGCTCGGTTGCTGCACGTAGATGCGGGGCCAGACCGTGATAGTGACAGTTGCTATGCGTAGCGAGGTGAAACTGAGAAAAGACTCAAGGGTGGGAAGCGACCAGAATGGATACATGACGAGCTGAGAAAGGGGACGAGGGACGGGGGAAGGCAGAAGGGGTGCATAGCGGGGATGGGGGGCCTCTCTGTCATATGGTGTGCGGGGATGCACGACTGGGAGAGATATGCGAGGGTGCACGGCCTGGAGAGGTATGAGGGGGTGCGCAGCGTGAAGAGGTATGAGGAGGTGCATAGGCTGGAGAGGTATGAGGGGCAATGGCCTGAGAGATGAGGGCACGGCCTGAAGAGGTATGAGGGGTGCACGGCAGGGAGAGATATGAGTGGGTGCACGTCAGGGAGAAATATGAGGGGGTGCACGGCACGGAGAGGTCCGAGGGTGTGCATGGAGGAAGCGGGGAGTAGAGTGGGCTCATGGCAAGGTGAGAGGGTGCGTATGCGGAAGGAGGGGGGATAGGGGGCACTTGGGGATGCGCAGACGAAAATGGCAGCATATTGCTCTAGAGAGAAGGGGGGCACGGACACGTGCTTGGTGTGCCCGTTGTACGTCTAAGTTGAATACCCTAAAGGAGCTTTTTACGAAGCTTTGTGGATTGGACCACTGCGCGGTGGTGTGACAGGTGACATCGTGGAGTTGAGCCCGGGGATATACAACGAAAGCGTGCTGTTCGACAAGTTGGTAAGTTGTGAGCATTCACCCGCATCTCCGAATGTGCATCGATTGGCATATAAACGGACTGCGTCTTTTGCACGAGCGTTATGTTATGAAAGCCAGTGTGCAGCGTCATCCAGACAATGACCCAAACCCCCAATACTCCCCGGCGCGGTGCACAACGGGGCCACAGGTGTCAGACCAGAGCCAGTGAGCAGCGTCATCCAGACACTGACCCAAACCCCCAATACTCCCCGGCGCGGTGCACAAAGGGGCCACAGGTGTCAGACCAGAGCCAGTGAGCAGCGGCATCCAGACACTGACCCAAACCCCCAATACCCCCGGCGCGGTGCACAAAGGGGCCACAGGTGTCAGACCAGAGCCAGTGAGCAGCGTCATCCAGACACTGACCCAAACCCCAATACCCTGGCGCGGTGCACAAGGGGCCACAGGTGTCAGACCAGAGCCAGTGAGCAGCGTCATCCAGACACTGACCCAAACCCCCAATACCCCCGGCGCGGTGCACAAGGGCCACAGGTGTCAGACCAGAGCCAGTGAACAGCGTCATCCAGACACTGACCCAAACCCCAATACCCCGGCGCATTGTACAAAGGGGCCACAGGTGTCAGACCAAAGCCAGTGAGCAGCGTCATCCAGACACTGACCCAAACCCCCAATACCCCGGGCGGTGCACAAAGGGGCCACAGGTGTCAGACCAGAGCCAGTGAGCAGCGCCATCCAGACACTGACCCAAACCCCCAATATCCCCTGGCGCGGTGCACAAAGGGGCCACAGGTGTCAGACCAGATCAACATGCCACACTCAGCAGCTGGTTTTATATATACTAGTGGCTAGTACCGTCGGTCTAATAGCTTTGTTAAACCTGCAAGCCATGCAGCAGTCTGGGTAGTGCTCTACCGGGTTTTATGCATAGTATGGCGCATGGATACCAAGATGCCCCCCCTGCTCCACTACCTGCTGCATACTCTCGCCTCCGTGTCCACGCCTCACATGCTGCAGCAGTTTGGCATCCACCTGCTCCACTACCTGCTGCATACTGTTGCCTCCAGGATGTACAAGCCTCGCACGCTGCAGCAGTTTAGCGTCCACCTGCTCCATCGTGTGGTCATCCTTGTGGAGAACCAACCGCCGGCCATTGAGCACTCAGCATCCACACTTCCCCGTCTGGCGGCTTCCCCACGCAGCTGCAGCTGCCTTGGTTTGTAACAGTCCACTGCCGGTGCTGAGAAAATCTGGACACACCCGCAGGATAGGTGTGGGCGTTTTGGTGAGTGGGCGTGGATGTTGGGCGTGGGTATTGAGCGTGGATGGTTGGCGTGGGTATTGGGCGTGGGTGTGCATGTTTTTAGAATTCAACAGTAGGTAATTTGCAAAAGCAAGCGCAAACTTTCATTCACAAAAGATAAAGCAGTTCGCAGCTTGAACGCGACGCAGATGCGAACTCACGTGCCCGATCATTACTGATTGGGAAAATAAAGTGAAAAATCACTAACTTGAGTCCTGCGTGCCACTGTCAGTTCATACCGACTACAGTGACACGGCTAAGGTGGGCCGATGAACTGTTGCGGACTGTCTTCCCGATGGTCATCCCTGATCCAACGGCTACGATTAGTTCAGCAGATCTACAGATCTAGATCTAAGGGTTTCTTAGGGTTTTTTCATGGTTTGAGCATTCTGACTGCTGCACAAGGCCTAGACAATCATGCTTTACACCATACTGATCAACAGACACTGTGCATTCCAATACATACCGCAGTCCACAGCAAACCCCACATCCGCCAGCATTTCCACAGACACGCGAGTGAAAAGTTCGCTGGGTATATCGTGGCACCGAGTAAGCCAGAGACCAACAGCACACCCAAAGGTCCGGTCCAGCGATGCCATGCTTCGGGCCCTAGATCCAGGGGGTCTCAAGGTTTGAGCTCCTGCGCGCACTCGTGGCTCTAGACAGCCAGTCCTTACACCACTCCAACCATTCTTCACACGATTCTAGACCATTGATCTTCACTTCAACCAGCAGAGAGCGGCGAGTCCAGCAGTCAGCGGAGGTATTGTCGGCGTGGAGGTTGGGTGGAGGCTGTGCACGTGCACGTGCGATGCGGCTGACGGCTCTGGGGAGGGCTCTCGGGTGCGCCCCTCAGGTGCATCTGCGCGCCGCTCCAAGCCCCCCTGCGGAGAATCCTCCCCCAGTGGTTATCAAAGGCATCGACGGAGCGCCGGCGGTGTCCATCTCCGGCGCCGCCTACAAAGGCGGGTCGCTGAGAGGGCTGACACTCGCTAGTGGCGATCAGGGCGCGGGTGAAGAAGAGGCAGGGGCGGCCCTCCAGTGCGTGGTGTTGTGCAGTGGCGGGCTGGCAGCGGGGGAGGCAGAGCAGTTTGAGATTCGCGGTTGTCGGGTGGAAGGCGGCAAGGCAAACGCGGCAGGGGTCCACATCATTGGGGCGGATGTGCGCGTCGCACTCACCGACACGACCGTCAAAAACACTGGCGGGTGGGGCGTACTGTGCGCTGGGGGAGGCATTGCGATTTTGTCGAAGTGCGAGCTGCTGGAGAACACCCGCAGTGGGTGTCGCGTGGAAGCGGATGGTCACGTCACGCTGGTGCGGACGAGGGTATGCGGGAACGCGGTGGGGGTGGACATCGAAGGGGGTGCGGCTTTGACGGATTGTGTAGTCGTGGAGAATACAGGGGATGGGATCGTGCTCCGTGGGGTGTGCAATCCGACGGTTGAGAGCACGCAGGTGTCCGGAAATGGAAGAAACGGAGTCGCTGTTTATGGGCACGCTCGGGGCAATTTCGACAGCTGCGACATCTGGGCGAATACCGACGGCATCGCCGTGGCAGAATGGGGGAACTCGATGTTCAGGAATACAAAGGTGTTTGACAACGAGGAGAGTGGAATAGAGGTATCTGATCGAGGGCATGGCAGCTTCGAGGGCTGTGAGGTGTATGGGAACGAGCTCGGAATAGGGGTGTACGAGCAAGGGCAAGGCAGCTTCGAGGGCTGTGAGGTGTATGAGAACACGCGGCACGGCTTTTACATGCACAGGAGCGGGAACCCGAGTGTGACAAACACAAAGGTGCACAGCAACAAGATGTCCGGAATAGGGGTGGGCGAGCAAGGGCAAGGCAGCTTCGAGGGCTGTGAGGTGTATGGCAACACGCTGCATGGCATTTTCATCAAGGGGAGCGGGAACCCGAGTTTGACGAACACGAAGGTGCACGACAACAAGGAATCCGGTATATGGGTGTTCGAGCAAGGGCAAGCAGCTTCGAGGGCTGTGAGGTGTATGGCAACGAGCAGTTAGGCATTTTCATCAAGGGGAGCGGGAACCCGAGTTTGACAAACACAAAGGTGCACAGCAACAAGTTGTATGGTATATCGGTGTTCGAGCAAGGGCAAGGCAGCTTCGAGGGCTGTGAGGTGTATGGCAACACGCTGCTAGGCATTATCATCGAGGGGAGCGGGAACCCGAGTGTGACGAA